>CAODLS010306623.1:0-16387 GCA_948243855.1 Flueggea neowawraea
AGCCACAACAGGAATGCCACCAGCTAGAGCTGTGCATTATATATCTTGGGGCATTGTGGGAATTTTTTTCAATTACTACGTTTACAAGAGGTATAAGGGTTGGTGGGCAAGGCACAACTATATTTTGTCAGCTGCATTGGATGCCGGTGTTGCTTTCATGGGGATATTCCTGTATTTTGCTCTTCAGGCTAACGATATTTACGGTCCGAATTGGTGGGGATTAGACACGGGTGACCATTGTTCCCTGGCAAAATGTCCCACTGCTCCAGGTTTTCCTGTTGAGGATTGCACTGGACTTTGACAAAATTAAGGACTTTGTCAGGGTTTTCTGTTTCTGGTACTGAAGAAGGGAAGAGAACAAATCAAAATCTTGTTCATTTCGGGGATGGATGATGGTTTACTGTTAATGGCAAGAAAACGAAACAAAACTAGCTAAGTTCATAAATGTACTGGTAGAACCATTGTACAAAATCTTCTCTTCATGCTAATTCAGTTTTCCTGCTATTTTCTGCTATCACTCCCGACGCAAACATTTTCCGGTTATAATCCTAAAGAGTACTTTAAACCAGCCAGTGCTTTGAGCGGATTTTACCTGTCAAAGTGTAAGACTAAAAATCTATAAAAGATACTCGGTAGAAGGGAAGAAAGCGTTAAATTCACCCGCTCTTATACGGAAAGACAAATTCAGGGTTTACAAGGGAGAAGAATTTGCAGAGATCACCCTCCAGAATTATGTATTAAACCCACATAAATGTATGTGACATGATATTTATTTATGATTCTAAATGATTCATTAGGCAAGTAAGACAAGAAAAGGTCAGATTATAAACCCTGAATACTTGCGTAGAGGAAGAACACGTTGTTTTGCAGGTAACGCATTTGAACCATTATCAAACTTAAATCAACAAAACCACATAAGAGAAGCCAACCCTTCAATCTAAACATGGGTGGACGGAGAACATTTCTTACACCAGACTTCGACACTGCAGTGCAGATAAATGTCAAGCTTGAAATCCATATCAGCAAATTAGCAACCTTTGACCCTCCAAATTTCAACAAAAATCAAGAAACAAACATTTCAAAAAAAAATCCATTAGCCATGAGAGCGGATAACTGGAGATACCTTTATGGGTAAAATCACTAGCATATTTGCAGCAAAGTATCAAAACTCGAGCAGAGAACCATCACAACGTGACACACAATTTCTATAATCATACAAGTAACAAGGTGTAAGATATGACCAATCCAAGAAAGCAGAATTCATTAAAACAGTGCACTTCAGGAAAACTGCAAGAATATCAGTGCAGACATAAATGAGCAACACAAACACGAATCAATCTTGGTTCCCTCAGACATTATAGCGCCTTAAGCATTAGTACTAGTATAGCACGTTAGGCAACAATCATTCTTCATCTCTTTCTAGAATAATATAGAAACTATCAAGAAGAGGGAGAGATATAACAGAAAATAAATCTGACATTGATCATGTCACAAAAAAATATGGAAACTATTCCCATTCCCGTCCTTCTAGTTTAATCAAATTCTTTTGCAAAATACAGAATGTCATATAGACATAGGAGAAAATTGAACACAGGAGAACATGGCAACATCAAAAGCAGGTCGAGTCACACCAGGTAACATGAAAACCAGAGAACATACTCAATTTGTTTCAGCAACGTCCAACCTAGATAGCACCATAGCAATTTGCTGTGTAATAGGCTTTCTTCTACGTCGAAGTGCATTAAGCAGTACTGTAACCTCACATTTTTTCTCCTTTCCATTTTTCAGAACATGAAGGCAACTACATAACAACATAAGGAGAGCACAAAGTAAGACAGATGTTAACACAATTTATTCTCAGCTGTGTAAAAAATAAAGCATAGAAGCATAGTAAATTTAACGCGATTTAAAGTTTCAATCAATTTTAACAAAAATGCAGAATGCACATAACATACAGGTATGAACCAAAATTTCGATAACACCAACCTATTCTCGTTATTCAAAGTCTAAAAATTGGTTTTGGAACTAGTAAAACCTTACATCTAAAGCTGAAAGACAAGTATAATCACATTACATAACATTTCAATTAAATTCAAACGCATAATTAAATTTTCAGTTCGGTATGATTTTTTTCAGTTTCCAAAAACTCAAAACTGAACCGAAAACTGCATTTTCTGAAAGGTAAAGAACATATCGAACAAACATTCTGAATAAAAAACAAATTGAAGCCGAAATAATATGATTCAGTTTGGTTATAACAGAAAGATGCACACCCCTAAAGATAAGAATGATTACTAATTGAGCTAGCAGCGACTAACAATTTCAAATAAAAAAAGCAAATATAAAAAAGAAGTTTCTTGAGGAAGTCCAGCATGATACTGCACTGTCTGCAAGACTGCAATGGACTGGACGTTTCTTTGCTGGCAACGTTTCTCAATAGAATAGAGAGCTATGGTGTTCAAAGTTCTTATATAAGTACCGGAGAAAGACTGTTTTGTTCTGTACCTGCAAATTCCGTTAAACGGTTTGCACTTGCCAAGTCCCTTGATTCCAGGAAGTAATAAAGAGAGAGAAGAATTCATGGAAAAGCATCATAAAGACACTGATTTTAGTGGTAGCATAAATGATGAATATGATCAATCCTCAGATGACTAAATTGTGACAATCACATCCGGAAGTCACATAATTCAATCAGGGTTATATGGAAAATATTCATACTTCGAAATTCAGGAACTGTAACATCAAGGCAAATTTTGTTTGTAAAAGTTTTCTTCACTGAACAGTTTGAACATCAGAATTTGAGCTGTAATGTCTATATCCCATTGACGATGTTTTAAGTTTCTAGCTGAAGACAAACAAAATCGCTTCATTAAAAAAAAAAAAGACAAGCACATGGCAAATTACCAATAAAAAGTAGGCCATTAAACAATTTCTGGTAAAGATAGATACCCGAATCGTTTGAATCAAAACTCAACAGATAAAATGAAACCAATCATGCTGTCAATTGCTATGATCACGAACAGACTTTATATGTAAAGGAGCAAAGATTCAAATCTTAGAATAGCTAAGAAAAAACAGCTACTATTCCAATCTCGTGATTGTTTGCCCATTTTTTTAAAAAAGAAAATTTCGCACGAAGAACAACGACACTGATATTCAGCTAGAACAACACAATACTGTCAAAGATAGACTCTTCATCAGTAAACTTAAAATCAACGGTAGAAATCAGTAATATATTTCAGCAGAGTGAAATTGAGCATAAAACCATTGCAACCCAACACACAACAGTTATACTCAACTAGAACAACACCAATACTATCAATGATAGAATCTTCGTTAGTAAACTTAAAACCAAATAAAATCATTAGCAAACTTAAAACCAACGACAAAAACTAGGGTATTTGCCACAAAGTATCAGCAATCGAGCACAAAATTGTCGCAACCCGTTAAACAGCTTCAATAATCACACAGGTAACAAGGTGTAATGTAAGATTTGACCAATCCAGGAAAATTGAATTCATTAAAACTATGCAGTTCAAACAAACTGCAAAAACATAGCTACCAATGCAAACATAAACATAGTTGTTCATTCATCTATAATAAGCTACACAAACACGAATTAATCTTGGCTCCCTCGGACAATATGGCACCTTAAGCACTAGTACTAGTATAGCACGTTAAGCAACAATCCACCATCTTTTACTGTCTCCAGACTAAAATAGCAACTATCAAGAAGGAGGAGGGATGTAAGAGAGGACAAATCTCAGATTGACCACGTCACTAGAAATTAAGAGAACTATTTCCTTCCGACCAGTCTAGTTTAACCAGATTCTTTTACTAAATACAGAATGTCATATAGGCATAGAAGAAAATTGAACATATGAGAACAAATCTCTTCTTGACTAGACTATGAAGCAGGCAGCTGAAAAACAATAACGCCACCACAAATAGTTTGAGGTAACCTTAGCAACTAAAATAGTGTCTAACGGGCTACACAAATAAAAATTTGTCTCTGTTCCCTTTGACATTGTAGTGCCTCAAACACTGGTATTAATATAGCGCATTACCAATAATCCACTATCTTTTTGGTTTCAAGAATAACTAAAAAAGAGCAATGGAGATAAGAAGGGACATCAAAATAAGTAAACCATTGGCAAAAATTCACAGGACCCTACCATATCTTTGAGAACTCGGAATAACATTCACATGTCATTTTTTTTTTCACTTGCCGCTACCAAAAGGAGATTATAAGTAATGGTTCCAACATGGATCTTTTTATCATGCAAAGATTGCAGCAACCTAGCAGCACCAGAAATAATCCCACTTTTGCATAGCTTATCATCAAAAACACAAGAAGTATCATCTAGATTCGGATAATTCTCCATAACAGAAAGAATTCGACTCACATTTTCATCCGAAACCTCCACTTTTCTCTTCTGTACATGCAGTTTTCGTTGTTAGAGGCTTAAATTTGCCAATTATTTCACAAGTATCGGAAAATAGAGCCAAGTGCCAGATTGGCCCAACCAAGATGCAACTCATATGATTCTGCATGAGATAAATGCACGTCAAATGTAATTACCATTTAACATAAAGAAAACAAGTCAACCCTCAATCCAAACACGTGTAGACAGAAAACATTTCTTATATAAGAATTCGACACCACGGATAAATGTCAAGCTTAAATTCCATAACAATTCTCATCTAAAAGATTTCGCTAAAACAACTCTCTTAGCACAAACATTACACAAACACATAGCGAGCAAGAAAGAAACGACAAAGTTGACAAAAAGATAAAAGCCATGTCAACAAATTATCAAGCTTTGACTCCTCCAAATTTCAACAGAAGTCAAGAAACAACCTTTCCAAGAAATTTTTTTTTCCATCAGCCATGGAAGTGGGAGCAACTTAAGGTACCTTTCTGGGTAAAGGTCATTAGCGTATGTCCAGCAGAATATCAAAAATCAAGTACAGAACCATCGCACCATGACACACAACTTCAATACTCATACAGGTAACAAGGTGTAAGATAAGACCAATCCAAGAAATTAGAAATCATTAAAACAATGCAGCTCAGACAAACTGCAAAAATATAGCTATCAATGCAACATAAACATATAACAGTTCATTCATCATAATAAGCTGCATAAGTAAGAAATTGTAGCGCCTTAAGCACTAGTACTAATATAGCAATGTTGAGCAACAATACACCATCTTTATATGTTTCTAAACTAAACACAAAATGTCATAGAAAATTGAACGCAAGAGAACATGGCAATATTAACAACAGGTCAACTCAAACTAAGCAAAGAGAAAAACCATATAACATACTCAGTTTGTTTCAGCAACTTGGATAGTGGTTTGCTGTGTAATAGGGTGTACACAAATACCAACTTTTCTCCATTTCCTTCCACATCAAAGTGCATTAAGCGCTAGTGTAGCACATTAAACAGCACACACTTTTTCCTCTTCTATATTGTGTACACAAATACCAACTTTTCTCCATTTCCTTCCACAAACATTTTTTCCGTTTCTCTTTACCAGAATAAAAAGGCAACTGTTGAGAAGAGAGAACAAAGCAAGACAGATTTTTATTTTGAGTTGTGTATCAGAAATCAAGCATCCAAGCATTGTAGTATTTAATTCGATATAAAGCTTCAATCAATTTTAACTAAAATGATTGAAGCAAAGCTGACGGTTTGTCTGAGCAACATGAGAAAAGAGATCATCTGTTCTCCATTAGCCTAAAGTAGGCACTTGAAAAACAATATTGTTACTGACGATTTGTTTGAGCAATTTAGAAACTAGAGGTGTTGATTCGTTGTCTAAAAGGCAATAAAAATAAAAATTTATCATAAATCCTTTTGATTATAGCCTTAAGAACCATTAAGCAACAAACCATCAAGTTTTTGAGTTTCCAGAATAATAAGGCAATTGCTGCAAGGAGCAACGTGAAAACGGTGGAGGAACACAAGAAAGAGACAAAATATCCTCTTGATTAAAATATAAAGCAGGCAACTGAAAAACAATACCACCACCAAAAATTGTTTGAGGTAAACTTAGCAACTTAAAATAATGTCTACCAGGCTACACAAATACAAATTTATTCTAGTTCTCTTGACACTGTAGTGCCTCAAGCAGTGGTATTAGTATAACCCACTAGCAACAACCCACTACAACAAATGAGGAAGGAGGTACAGAAGGTACCTTTGCAAGGGAACAATCTCTTCGTGATTAGCCCTACAAGGCAAGCAACTCAACAAAGTATAATTGCCCAGAAGAATATCATTCAAATAAACAGCAAAAATATGGCAAATGTAGATCCAATAAAGACAATTGAAAATATAATCTGAGACAGAAAAGAGACCTACCCATAGCACTTCATCATATAATAAGCTGCATGACAACAAATTTGTCTATGTCGCCCTCCATATTCTAGTACATATAACCAACGTTTTTATTCCCGAAATAATAAGGCAACTAAGAACAGAGATATAGAACAAATTTCAGCATTTATCAGCCAACAGAACAAAAAGATGGAAAACGATGTACCAATTTCATTGAGCTTCTTAGCAACTAAAGATAAAGCTTTGCTGTTTAATAGGCTATACAAGTGCGAATTTACAAGGGACTGAATCTAGTCACCCTGAATATATAATAATACATCTAGGCACAAAAGATGGGGGAAGGGTCAAGACAGAGAATGAATCTTATAGATATCAGTCCATAAAATACTAATTTGTTTGAGCAACTGAGTAAAAAATTAGAGCCTTGTCATGGAAAAGATTATGTAATATGAATTTCTCTTGGTTTCTTTTCGCTTTGTTGTGCATTAAGCACTAGCACAACCTAATTATACAACAATCCATCATATCTTTTTCTGTTCCCCGAATAAAAGGAGAACTTTTAAGAGACAAGACAGAAAGAATGAATCTTTTAATCACAAACCTATAAAGCAAGTCAACGAACAACAATGTTCTGGGTGATGTATCTGAGAGACTAAAGATAGAGCATCACTGTTCATTATGCCTACTCGAATGCCAATTTATCTCAAATACCAACCACGTTGCAGTGCACTAAGCTTATGTAACATTCATTAAAACAATGAATCTGTCAGCAACCTGGGTTTGGGATTCCCTCGGTTTTGGTTATGTTTCGACTTATTTAGATGCGCAGCTATGGTGAATAATTTGGAGCTTGAACGAAGAGCTGCGCCTATCAGGAAGCTCGAGGAAGAGAGAGCTGTCTATCTCTTGTTTAATTGAAATTCTTTCATATCTTCATTGACAGAGGTTATTGCCGTATAAATACATTCAGGTTCCTGTGATTGCAAGACACAATTCTTATGATTCCTAATTAGACAAAGACTCCTAAATAAGACTTGGACACCTACTGCGATAATACTAACCAAACTTGTAATCCTACCAAAACAAGAAATAAAAGGCTTAGACATTCAGGCTGCTGCAACGTTCTTCTTTTTCCTCTGATATGCTTTGCCATAAAAAGAGTCCATGACAAAATCACAACATATTTTTTTCCAAACTGATATGGCAACCACAGGGACATAAGTAAAGAGAAATAATCTCCCACCATCTTTATCTCATAATAAGGCATCAGAGGAAGGACAAGAAAGAACACGTCTCTACATTACCAGTTTATAAAACAGGCACATGAAAAACAGGGAACACCGTCAACTCGTTTCAGCAACTTAAATAAAGCTCTGTCGTTCAAATAGACTGTATAAAAGTAACATCTTATCTCAGTTTCCTTCCGGAATGTAGTGCATTAAGCACTGGACCGTAAAACAACACAAGCCACAAACAATTTTTTGGTTTCTTTTTCCCAGAATAAGAAGGCAACAATTTGAGATGGGAAACGGACTTGAAAAGGAGAATAAATCTCTTATTGAATAGCCTACAAGATGAGGCTCCAGCAATTTGCCAAAGCAAAACTTAGCAACAAAACTTAGCTATTTAATTTCTCAGTTCCTCGAGGGTTAGGCACCAGTATAACCCATCAACAAGCCATTCTCTTTGCTAGTTGACTCATATACTCGGCAAGAGACACATACAAGAAAATAAATATTTGTCTAAAACAATGTGGATTTCTTCCTTTCTATAGCAATGCCTTAGGCATTGTATTGCCCATTAACCAGGCTATCAATAAGAAGGCAACAATTGAGCATAGAAACAGTTAAAATGAGAGGGACTAAAGTAAGAGAACAGTTCTCTTTATCCGTTTCAGATGACAAAACTGCCATAATTTGATTAAGCAACTTAGGCATGAAAGATAGGATTTGATATGTGATGGACCACAACTACAAATGATCGGTTCCATTTGCATGTTAGGCACTAGCATCAGTTCCCTTTGAAAGTTAGGCCCCAATATAGCCCCAAAAAAACAACAAGCCACTATTTTTTACAGAGCGACAAATAAACAATATTGACCTTCCCACTGCATTGCCCATTGAAACAGCAAGTCCAGTTGCCATGCTATTAACAAGAAGGCAATAACTGAGCACACCAACATTTGAGAGGAGGACCAGGGGAAGACTACAATTTTCTGATTGGAACCCTTAAAGGGTAAGGCACAACAAGCTGCAAACATTTCCAGCAACCATTGACCGAAATAGAAAAGGCAAAAACATGAGGGACCAAACCAAGAAAGGAAATCTCTTGTTAATTATAATTAACCCATAAAAAGACAGTTTCTTTTTCTATTTCCATGATAAGAAGGCAACAATTCACCATAATTAAAAAGGCAACAACATGATATAGGGGAGGGACCACAGCAACAATTCATCATAGTTAAAAAGTCAACAACATGATATGGGGAGGGACCAAAGCAAGAGAATAAATCTCTTACTGATTAGCCTATAAAAAGGCAATGAAAACAAAAGACACAGCTTGGATGTGCAATAGGCGACACACTTGAGAATTTATCAGTTCTGCTTCAAGCTGTAGGCACAAGTATTAGCCCGTCATGCAACATGCCACAATCTTTGTCTCAACAAGGGAGGGACCAAAGAGAAAAAAAGAGAATAAATCTCTAATTTATATTATAGAAAGATTTGCTTGAGCAATTTAGCCATGAAGGATAGGACTAGCTGTTTAATAGGCTACACAAATAAGATTTTATCATTTCCTTAGGCACCATATGGCCCATGAAACAAGCAGTCACTATCCTTGCTTCATATTCAAAGAAGGGACAAGTGAATGAAAATAAATCTCAATATGAACAATTTGGGTTTTCTGTGATTTTTCCATATTGTAGTGCATTAAGCAGTAGCCCTTAAGTCAGGGTTTCCGAGTCAATTTCTGCTTTGCTTAACGGGCACAATAAAACAAAAACAAGCACCTCAATTTCGATGGAAATCATAGAACACCCAAATTTTGATAAATCGGTTTCTAACAGGGACAGAAACTCTTAAGTTGATCTGTTAAAACCAGAAATATTTTAAAACCGTGATTTTCATCTGTTAAAACAGAAAATCTTAAGCACCAGTGTAGCAGACCAAATGACAAGACACCATCCTTGTCTCAGAATTAAGAGAGGGATGAGTGAAGGAGAATTAGATCTCTTCATGGACAATATGGATTCATCTGGCTTCCCTTATTCCATATTGTAGTGCGTTAAGCACTGTATTGCCCATCAAGTCAAGGTTACAGGGCAATTAATATTCAAACCGAATGCCATAGATGAGAATACAAAGATAAACCCTGCAATTTCAGATTAAAAATCTTAGAAAATCCTAATTTTAATCTGCTAAAACAAGAAATCTACGGCACCAGAATAATCAATCAAACAGCAAGGCACCATCTTTATCAGAATCAAGGAAAGGACAAGTAAAAGGGAATAAGTACCTCCTTTCATGCAATGCCTTAACCACTGTATTGCCCCGTTAATTGAACATAGCAACATTTGAGAAGAGGACCAGCAGAAAACAATTTTCTCATTGGTACCCTTTGAGTGTAAGGCATACAAGATGCAAACATTTCTCTTTTTCTATTTCCAGCAACAATTGACCGAAATAGAAAAGGAAAAACATGAGATGGGGAGGGACCATACCAAGAGAGCAAATCTCTTATTGAAAATCCCAAAAAGAGCCTGTTTCTTTTTCTATTTTCCAGAATAAGAAGGCAACAATTCAGCATAATGAAAAAGGAAACAACACGACATGGGGGAGGCAACAGAGCATGAGAATAAATCTCTCGTTGATTAGCCTCTGAAAAGGCAATGCAAAAGCCGATGGTAATTTCTTTAAGCAACTTAGCAGCAAAAGGTATGGCTTGTATGTGTGATAGGCTATACACTCAGACTCAAGAATTTACCAGTTCTGCTTCAAGCTGTAGGCACAAGTATAGCCCATCACATATCATGCCACTATCTTTGTTTCATCTCTGGAGGGACCAAAAAAAAAGAGAACAAATCTCTAATTTATTTTCCAGAACAATTTGCTTGAACAATTTAGCCATGAAAGATGGGGCTATTTGTTTAATAGGCTACACAAATAAAAATTTATCACTTCCTTAGGCACAATGATGATAGCCCATCAAACAACAAGCCACTACCCTTGTTTCATAATCAGAGAAGGGACAAGTGAATGAGAATAAACCCCAATATGAACAATTTGGGTTTTCTGTGATTTTTCCATATTGTAGTGCATTAAGCACTGTACAGAATCGTAGTCACCGGGTCAATTTCTGCTTCGATAAAAGGGCACAATAAAAATGGAAATCACAGAATACCCAAATTTTGATTAATCGGTTAGAAAACAGGGACAGAAACTCTGAAGTTGACAAGCCACTTTGTCTCAGAATCAATGGACGAGTGAAAGAGAATGAAATCTCTTCACCAACAATATGGATTCATATGGCTTCCCTTATTCCATATTGTAGTGCGTTAAGCACTGTGTTGCCCATCATGTCAAAGTTACAGGCTATCAATATTCAAACCGAATGCCACAAATAAGAAAATCTAACAAAAGGCACCATCTTTATCAGAACCAAAAAAGGGACAAGTGAAAGGGAATAAGGACCTCCCTCCATGTATTGCCCGTTAAGTCGGAAACTATCGGGCTAATCAACTTTTACTCCGAACACTGCACTAAAAAAGGCACACAAAACAGCGATTTCGAATTGGGAAAACCCAAATTTCGATCCATTAAAAGAAATCTTCGGAAACCGACATCGACCGCGACTTCGAATTTATAATCTCGACAAGAAGATCCAAACCCTAATATTTGTAATGAGTTAAAAACGAAGAAAGCTTGAAGAGAAGAAATTCGAAGGACGCGGTGGTAAAGCTGTGAGGTTTGTGGTCTTATTTATAGAAAGTAAAGTCGGTGGTCTTATGGCGGTGATGTGTTTTGTACTGTAACGTTACAAAAGCTTTGTTTAAAAAAGAAGGGTAACGTTAAAATTTCGAATCTTATATGTTTTGACAACTAATAATATATAATATATTTTATAGAGAATATACTAAATTTTGTATACTTAATTTATATAAAAAAATTGTGTTATATTCTCTAATTTTTTACTATTTACTTATCATTAATTATTATAAAATTTACTGTTGTTGTCTCAAATTCGCAGCAGGAGAAAAATGGATCAGTGAGATGAATAATGGATCACGAACGCTTTAAGTTATCTTCAAATCCTACAAGAATAAAATAAAAGTGAGGTCATTTGATCCTCAAGAGACTCTCTGACGTTCAACTTAGTGTTTAGTTCGGCAGAACTTTAGGTGTAAAGTATGAGTATAGATAATATCCTCCTTCAAATATAATGTAAATTGCTATTTATAGAAAAAAGTGTGATGGCATAAATATGATTTCTATAAATATTCTTAAAATAAGGCTTTTTTAATAGGCTTCTGAATTTATTTGTTGAATTGGGCTTAGTGAGTCAGGATCCATATTATATCAATTGTTCTCCATTCTTATTTTTGAGTATCCGGAGATATGAGTAAAATATATATAAATATATATTTTTTATGGTTGAGTTCCATTTTAGCGGTCAACTCTCTTCTTGTCATTGATGGATTGTGGCAGTTGAGACCATTCCTGACTTAAGGGACTATGCAGAAGTTTTTTGAAATTTTTAAGGTTAATTAGGACCTTTAGCAGCTAAATCTTTGTCACAGGGAATTATAACCTCATTTGAACAGAAAATAGGGACTCAACATGATGTTTAACGAGTTGACTGAGTCAACCCAGTGCATGGCTCGGGACCGTCTTTCTTGTGATTTTCTTCCCCCTTTTTTTTATTTTCTTTCCTTTTTTTTGCATGTAATTAGATCCTTTTTTGGTCTTTCAGAGATTTGATCTTGATTTCCTTCTTGATTTTGTCTGCCAAATTTATTTGGATTTTAAGCCGTGAACCCTAATGCCATATAATCCCTAAGATTTTAGCTTCTTTGTAATTTTATTTTGTTGTTAGCTCAACTGCAACTCACTGCCTTTTCTTTTTCTAACCGAGCTCTCCAAGAAGATCTTCCTCTCCATATAGCTTGGACCTATTTTCTTCCTTCTTTTTATTTGTAATGCTTCAAAAATGTTTCTGTCTCTCTCTCTCTCTTTTTTGTGGCTGCCTTGTAGGTTTCTAGGTGTGGTGGTCAGACATGAACAGAATCAATGACAATGGTGAATAATCCCTCAACAGAAGAATGAGAATGGTATTTAATTTGCCTTAAAGCCAACCAACAACAAGTGTCTAATTAAATACCATTCGGAATTTCAACACAAATCGAAGCTAGAAGAGCTGGTGTGAGCGCTTGTCCATCGTTGCTGGTTCATGGAGGTGGTCGTTGTTGGTGGAGGTTGATGAGAAGAAGAATTGAGATTGGGGTATTATTTAGCCTTGATGCCAACCGAAATAAAGGCAAAAATAAAACACCATTCGGAACACCAATAACTGCGGCATCCGGGAGAGATGGTTAACGATTTTTTCGTGCTCTTGATAAATAATCACGATGATTTTGCGCTTGCGTTCATGACAAGTCTTTGTTTGTCACACGTCTTAACGATTTTTTTGTGTTCTTGTAATAAATCACGATAATTTTATGCTTGCGTTCATGACAAGTCTTTGCTTGTCACACGTCTTAACGGTTTTTTTCGTTGTTTGCATGCTTTTGTGATGAGTTATTGGTTTCTCCCAAAGTTTTTACTCGTCTTATGCTTTAGCAAACAATCTTGGTGGTGGAAGTGAAGTCTATACTTTTATCATATTCTAAGTATAGGTTTGGCTCATCCATTTCCTTCTTTTTGTATATATTTTTATCAATCTTGAGACTTCTTCCTTCGATCGATGTAGCGAGTAGTGTATATATACGATCTCATAGTGAGTACATAATGATCAAATTGATGCATGAGTAAATGAGATGAGACATAAGGTATACAAGTGTAGTGCTTATGCTGAATAGTAAGGGAGGAGAAAGATTCATTATAGTCCGACCTTCAAGTCTACATCAACAAATACTTTTCACTTCACCTGGTGAAATGATTTGAGACCACAATGGAAAAGTTTCTCTCCAAACACCATGTGACAAGTGGAGTTGATTCTGGAAGTTCTGAGCTTGTTGCATTGTCAATAAGGACATGACTTTGGCATTTGTACTGCTTCTTTATTTCTTCTACGGCGTCTTCATTTGTATCTTCCCAAAAATTCATTGCTCGAAGTATCTTTCAAGTGCTCTAGATCTTGAGCAATGCCCACTAATTTTTCAGCCTACAACTGTCTTGCTACTTTCACTCCTGCAATGAGTGCTCAAATTCTACATTGTTTTGTGACTTAGAATGAAAATTTAAGGAAACCTTTCAACATGTCTTCCTGATGATCCTTTCGGTGCATTTATTCTTTCCTTCCTATTATTTGGTTCTTCTTGGATGCTTCTCTCCTATTATCCTTCCATCCAACCATGTTCATCATCTCTATTTGCCTTATGCATTCGTTGGCACAAGCAAATAAGTCATACAATGATTTGGGTTGATTGAGAGATAAGGATTCTTGGAGTTGAATGGACCGAGTTCCTTGGAGCATTTCTACTACGGCAACTTGTGGATCTCCAAGGTTGCATTCTCGAACCGATCAATGAATTACCTTAAGATCCCCCCTTCTCTTTTCCTCACATTTAGTAAGAAAGTGGTGTCCCTTTTCCTCTTGGTGTTAATAATGAAGGTATTAATGAACTCCTTATTTAGTTGGTTGAAACAAGAGATGGATGTTTCCTTCAACGCATAGAACCAATCTCATGCAACATCTTTTAATGTAATTGAGAAGACTCGGCACATGATTGTATCCTCCCAACCATATAGAAGTATGATAGACTCATAGTTTTGTATGTGCTCATGCGAGTCTTCTTTTCTGTGAAAGTGGAGAATTGAGGCATCCTGAACTTATAGGGAAGGGGCTTTCCCATAATCTCTTTGATGAAAGGAATGGGCACCTCATGTTGTCTTTCCTCCACAAGTACTAACTTCTTTTGCCTTAGGATTCCCTCGACTATCTTTTGTATGTCAATCAAGTCTTTTGCACTTACTATAGACTAGTTGTCCACCTTTCCCTTCTTAGTGGGTGCTCTAGGAACTTCCTTGCAAGTGCTCTCCTCCACATCTTGGCATTGCTCTCTCTCTCTCTCTGTGGGTTAGACATTCGTTCTTTTTCTTATGTGCACTTTATGTATCTCTTCACGAAGTTGGGGACAAAAGTGGAGCCCTCGGTACTCAGGAGCTTTTGTGTGAAGGTTCAAAAGTTGTTCTTCCTCAAGGGCCTCTTGTCTTTCAACGATACCTCCACTTTTTATAAGTGCATCAAGAGGTGGAATGAAATTTGTTTGAGGAGTTTTTTCTTTGAGCATAGTCATTATCTCCTTTAGCATTCTCTTATTTTCATCATTCCTCTTCAAGGCCTCATATTCTCTGAGAGGAATTGTTGGATTATTGGTTTTTGGAGCACTTGTTCTCGCGAGGATTCCTCGGGGTCTTTAAGGGTTCAAGGGATTGTTGATGTCTTAAGCATCATCGTCGTCATTGAGGCCAGCTACTTGAGATCTCGTCCTCACCACCATATCAGGTGTTAAAGAATTGAAATATCTCCAAGGAAGGTCCTGAGGAGCACTCTGAGGTAGGTTATGAGGAGTGTTCTAGTGAAGGTTTTGAAGAATGCTTCGTGAAGATTATGAAGAGTGCTCCATGAAGGGCTTTGAGAGTGCTATGGAAAAGACTCTAAAGAGTGATCTCAAAAATAATGGCTTTGAAGATAGATGGCTTTGGGAGATGGTTATGAGGAAGGCTTCATCGGTGGATGGATTTAGAAGATGGTTATAAGTAGGGCTCTAAAGACATATGTGTTGGACCAAGGGTGGTCAACATTGAGATTTCTCTAAAGTTTTGATCATGAACAAACTGCGGAATTTGATCTGAAGCAAGATTCACATACGTCAAACCAAAGTCACGTACATGTGTGAATGTCACGTACGTCAGTGAAGTCTCAAGTACGTGAGTTCGACCGTGAGATGAAACAGAAGCTACTGGAAGTTAAAAGAAGTGATCATACGTACGTTAGAAAAGGTTCACGTACGTTAGACAATAACACGTACGTGAGAGGTATCCAAAGTACGTGAAGTATGATTAGGATTAAAGCGGGAAAATTGAAGTCTTGAATCAACTGAAGGCATGAAGCCACACGTACGTATGTCGATAGAAGTCACGTACGTCAGACATATAAGACAACACGAATATTGCAGTTCAGAGGATATTTGTTTGGATTTCACGTGGATCGAGACAAACAGATGAAGCAAATGTCAAGTATTGATCGTTCAAGTACGCAAGCTTACAAATTCACATACGTCACATTGAACCAAAGTACGTGAGATGAAATTTCAAGTACGTGAGATGCTCCGGACTGAAAACAGAAGCTACTGGATGGTTCAGACATAGAAGTCATGTACGTCAAAAATTGTTAACGTACGTGAACTGAGGATTAGCTATGATCAACGTACGTGTATGTACTTATCACGTACGTTTGACGAATATCAAGTCAGGTAACGTACGTAAGATTCATGTCACGTACGTGAGGAGACTCTGACAGTGTATTAAATGCGCCTCATTTAATAGCACAACGGCTACATTACATCCCACAACGGTCTGAAATCAAGAGAAGAGTATAAATACATGCTTGGGAGACCAGAAACATATAACAAAACATCTGAGCATTGAATTCTAACAACTACCAAGCATCAAAGCATATAATTTCTCTTTTATTGATACAAGTGTATTTGCTCTTCAAATTCATTCTTCATTTACTTATATCACTAGCTTTTAATCTGTTGGTGAGTGTTTGTAAACACCTTTGAAAAGAGTGATTGTGAGTGGGATCAAGGGTAGATC
>CAODLS010306726.1:0-19595 GCA_948243855.1 Flueggea neowawraea
TTGCTGAGTATAGAGCAAAAAATCCAACCCCAGAACCCCCCCATTTTCCCACGCTTGGGGGGGGGGGGCCAATCGGCTGAGGAGGATCGGTTTCCAGGCACCCGTACGAATAACATCTTTGACAATATGTGCACGCCTCTCCATGCAAATAACAAAAATATAAGGTGACAGAGGATCTCCTCGACGAATACCTCTTGAGTGCTCACCGTTCCAAAGAATTTTCATATGCGCAGAAGTAATGCAATCCATAATAATCTAGACAAAGTCATGAGGAAAGTTAGCCAAAACTAGAGTATCATAAATAAAGGATCATCAGAGATGATCGTAAGCTTTCTCTATATCAACCTTCACTGCCATCCGGCCCTTTTTCCCAGTTTTTGTCCTCATCGAATGAATAGTTTCCTGCACAATCACAATATTATCCACAATTTGCCTCCCTGGAACAAAACTAGTTTGTTCTTCAGCAATAGGATTAGGAAGAAACTCCTTAATCCTATTGACAAGGACTTTAGAGAAAGTTTTATATGAGGTATTGCATAAGCCTATAGGCCTGAAATGGGTAATACGACTGGGTTGAGAAAACTTCGGAATAGGAGAAATCAGAGTGATTAATCCGCTCAATAGAAGATAATCTCCAAAATATCTGCTAAAGAAGGTTAATAAGGGAATTTTTAACGATGTTCCATTGCTGTTGTAGAAAAATTGGTTGTACACCATAAGGCCCTGGAGCTTTCAAAGAACTCAGAGAAAGAAGTGCAGAGTGAATTTCCTCCTCTTAAGGCAATCTCAGTAATTTATCCCAACCCGTCGACGACACAATATCAAAGCTAGTAACAGAAGACAAAGGTTCATAGTTACCTTCTTCAGAATAAAGAGTTTGGAAGAAGCTGGCAGCAAGGTTTTTTAGTGCCTCTTTATCAGTGACAATATTATCATGATCATCCATTAGTGAAAGAATACAACTTCTCCCCTTGTTCAAAACAGCACAGGTGTGGAAATAACCAGTATTTTGATCTCCTAGAGCAATCCACACATCACGAGATTTTGCTTCCAAAAACACTCTTCCTGGAGAAGAAAAATTTCAAGCTCTTTCCGAAGAGTTTTATCCATATTAATTAAAAAGGTACTGTGATGAGTCTTAAGTGTATATGACTTTCTTTTTAATGAAAATATAACCAAAGATATTTTTGTTCCAATTCTGTAAGCTAACCGCCATATTACCCAAAGCTATATCAAAATAGGTATCATGATCCCACATATTAGCAAAGAAAGTAGCAAAACGGAATCAGCAAGCCATGCTGCTTGAAATCTTAACGGCCTTTGTCTACCCAAACTACTAGACCCAGAATTAAAATGAAGAAGAATAGGCAAGTGGCCTGACTTGAAATATGGCAAATTTTCCACATAAGCATCGACAAATTCCAATTTCCAACTATTGCTACTCAAAACCCAATCCAACTTTTCAAAGACCCCATTGCGCTCCCAAGTGAATAAGGCTCCGGTACAATCAATCTCAATTAAACCACAGTCATTAACAAAGTCAACAAAATCCTTACATTGTTCTACAGTAGCAGGCCTCCTGCCTTGATTATTTTCAGGATGGAGGAAAGTATTAAAATCACCCAACAATAACCATTTGTCCAGCATAAAGGCTCCAACATTTCGAATGATCTCCCAAAGATCTTTTCTAGATGAAGGATTGGGCTACCATAAACTGCACTCAAATAGCCAGCAAAAACCATCCATAGAGATATAACAGTGAATAATCTGTTTATGTTGGATAATAGAACTAACCTGAATTTTGGGATACAACCAGCAAATTCAGATTCCCCCAGAAAAGCCCTCCGTATCCTGACGAATATGATACTAAATATCGAGATTCTTAATAATGAGCTCAGCTTTCAGATGACTAACCCAGGTTTCCAAGATCATAAATACTTGGGGACGGTAAGTTGATCTCATATTTCTGCAAATAGCAGCAAATTCAACACTTACACAACCTCTTGCATTCCAACATAAAATCATTAAAATAACAAAAGAAGGGAAAAAATTTAGCTCTCAGGAGGATGAGACCTCCTCATTACGGGCCAAGCCTGAATCATCAATGTGATCATCTATGAATGGACTTGTCATCTCTACTTCAGGTGAAGTCAGGTTATCCGAGTCAAGAATAATCGTTGGAGCACCTGAAATAATATTAGCCTCATCTGATGGCCTCATCTGGTGGTTCTGACGGAGGAGTGAGGTTCCCGGTAGAGCATTCTGAAATGGGAACATTGTTGGGTGGAATTGCAAGGGGAGGTGGCTGAATTGGTGCTGAGCATTACCCTCAGATAAAACAGACATGGAGGATTCGGAACCCTAGGGTTCGGCCAAGGATCTTGATCACAAGGGCGTTCTTCCAAGGCTGACAAAGATCAACATACCGCTCTTTGGTGAGTTTAATATTAGGGCAATAGTCATCTTCCTCTGCCATTTTCTCATTAGGCTTCAACAAATCCCGGATGAGATTATCCACTTAAATAGCTAAATCTGATTGAGCCTTTATGGATGGAGCACCAAGAAGATTATCCCTGTTTGTCACTGTGATACATAGTCGCATGTGGTCGATCTTCAGTGGTGGTTGCCCTACGTGTGCGTTTGTGTCCCACAGTCATTTGGGGTCCATGATCTCGGGGAATAGAAGTAACTGGTGTGGTAGCAGTGGTTGGGAGAGACTCCAGAGGCAGGAAGAAGAAATTCGGGATTGAACAGTGAACCCAAACGCGGAGACCACAAAAATCAAAATGTAGAGTTCATTGACTTTAGTTGGTGGTGAAAATCGAAGAATAACAAGTAAATATTGTGGTTGAATTAAGTCCCTGTGAAACCCAACTTTATTAACAGTGGGGTAGTGTATTGAGGAATGCGTTAATTACATGGTATGAAATTTTTTTTTTTAATAAAAATGACCGTCTTATCTTTACTCCAACTAGTTAGGCCCGTGGTATGTCATATTAAATTATTAATTTTTAAATACTCACAATTGATATGTTATTATTTAAAAAAAATAATCAAATATTGAATATCATATATAGAAAAATTGGATATACAAATTTCACAAATTATAAATGTTTATACACCTAGATACTCCAATATGCACCTGTGTATATTTAATAAAATAAATTTATAAATAATATATATATTTGTATACATGTTTGTACACTTTATGGAATAAAAAAAATCGTGAAATTTATTCACCAAACTCACAAACAGGGGATTGAAAGAGCAAGAGGACTCCCACGAGTCAAAGTACTTACATCATACTGCGAGCCATTAATCCACGAAAAAAAAGTGTCAGGGCAACGACAAATGTCGAAAGCTTGAATAACAAAAATTATGAAATTTACATTTGAGGAAAAACCCACAATTAATAAAGCATTTGAAAATCAAATCTTGACTTGGTTAGATTGATGAAAGACTCTCTTGTTACGTAGCTTTCATAATTCCTAGGAGACCATTTGCCATAGTGTGTAACCATGAAAACTCTTTTTAGGTGACCATTAATTAGTCGAGACCATAGCAAAATCATGTCGGCAGCAGAGGAAGGGATAGTCCAAGAAAGTCCAAACATGCACGAGATGCTATTCCAGATTTTATATGAAGCAAGGCAGTGAACCAAAAGATGGTCTTGAGTTTCTGCTTGCTGACATAGGCTACATGATACACTGGAGGCTGGTATAATATTTCTTTGAGACAAGAAATCATTGGAAGGAAGCCTGCCATTTAATATTAACCAAGAAAAGAATTTCACCTTAGGAGGAGCCAAAGAGCACCAAGAGATACGGAAGATATGCTGTCCCGATGTTGGCAATAGATTATGCCCAAAGAACACACAACTTCCTTATTCCACGCCAGACTGAGGAGAGCTTAGAGTGAGGACACAAAAATGACATTTAAGTTCTGAATTGATGAACTAGCATAAGTGATATGAAACCAGAGGCTATCATAGTCTACGCACTTTAGCTTCCATAGCCATTTCAAGAGTAGCCCTTCGGTCTGGGCTATTATGTACGATTTTTACATATTTTTTTACACCTACTCGTTTCTTATATTGGTTCTGGTCTTATATATCATAAGAGCAAGTTTAAAGGGGCTCAATATATCATAACTCAATATTAGGTATATTGAGGCCTTACCTCATATACTTCCTATGAAGTAAGCTTGCATTTGGTTTTGCACAAGAAGTATGCTATGGTAGGGTCCACTGACAGTGGACCACACTGAACCGTTGAACGATTTTCTTCTTTATTTTTTTCAACACCTGTTGCAGCGGCTATTGGGCGTTGCAAAAGTTGTGTGGCATTTTTTTTTAATTTTTCAATGTACTGCAATGGTTAGTTTTTTTTTTAAATAATGACCGTTGCAAAAGGAGAGATTATGTGGTAGCTTTAACTCCAACGGTCATTTGGCTTTCTTTTATTTATTTATTTCCTCTCCTAACATCGATAAATACATACAACCATATTCAGCATTCATACACATTCTCACTTTCATTTCTCCCTCTTCTCTTATCAAATGAATCTAAATCATGATCAATTTTTTTTCTCAAAATTCTAATAAGAACAATTCCTCAAATTCTCAAAATCATCCATATGCTTTTTTCCCACCTAATTTTTAGAATTATCAAAACCTACCATACCATCCATATGTATATGTGTATTATGTTGCATAATATGATTGTTGAAGATGAAGGGGATATTATCACCAGCTGGGACAATAATGAAGGAGAACCTCCCATTCCCGTAACTCATTGTTCTAGTCGAGAATTTCAACAATACCTACAAAGGCATGCCTAACTACGTGATTGAGAAGTGCATCATCGTCTTCATTCGGACTTGGTTGAATATACTTGGAATCGTTTCGGAACTTATGAAGAAAAAAATTAGTATTTTTTATCATTTTGCTTAACTTATATATTATTTTGAATCTATTGAGCTATTTATAGTCAACATATGAATTCCTTCTATGTTTTGATGATTTACAAAACACCTAAAAAGTTTAAGCTAAACACGTTGAACAACTCCCACGCACACTGAACCATGATCTAAGTGCGTATTACCATGATCCACCCACACTGAAGAAGTCTGGAGCTTACTGGAGTATTTAAGTTTAGACTCTACGCTCACAAATTAGAAACAAGGCACATAAAACAACTGGTGTCTACATACTATGCGCGTAACATGACTTTCAACACATGTAGATGAGTTGTATCAAAAGGCAGAATGGTCCATAATTTCTCTAAGCACACTAAGCCAAGTCCAATGCATGTAGATGGAAAGTAAAGCTATTATGGACTAGAATTAATACACATATAAGCATGTAGAGCCTCGTTTTAAGCACGCAGTCGGGATTGCGAATTAAGATGCTAGAGATCAGAGAAAGTTCAATGATCAAGGAAGAGGAACATAGATTCATTATTCAATGCATGTAGAAGAGTAAAGGGTGACATTTTTGAAGAATACATACTATGCACGTAGTACCGAAGCTAAGCGCGTAGACTGGATTTAGCTCAGATACTGAGAAATCTGTTATACGCTCCTCATAAATTTAAATTTCAATATTACCTAAAACACCGATGTAGGATATCAAAGGTGTGATCTTGGAAATCGACAACGCATGTTGAAGTCATGAGCTAAGCACGCAGAGCATATGATCTACGCACGTAGAAGACCCTCTAAGCATGTAGACATTAAAGTTTTCTAGGCAGTGGCTATTGGAGTTTATACAATGCACTAGATAAAGAACAACACATGTTGAATTATGATGGCTTAACATACTGTGCACGTAGAAAATGGTCTATGCACGTAGGATGCATTAACATCATTAAAATCAGAATTTTGTTTTTCTCTCAAAACAGTTACATTGGGATTCACAACGTCTATTTTTCAAAGACTGCGTATAAATAGGTGTCTCCAGAAAGAGAGAAGGTATGAACATTATTGAGAGAGTGCCAAAGCTTTACCAATTTAAGTATTGACTATCTCTTTCTACTTGTTCTTGAGCTTTTGCATACCTACTGAGCTTTGACTTGCTATTTGCTTACTCGGGTTGGTGTGTGATTTTGTTTAAATTTGGGAATCCATTTGTAGTCAAGCTTTGGTGTTAAGCTTTAAAGGTAGGATAGGTTTCGTTGTTCGTTTCCTTGAAAAACAAGAAAGATAGAGGTTTTCCTTTTTAGGACTGTAAAAAAAGGTGTAAAGGTTGCTTATAAACCTGCGAAAACAAGTGGTGTAAATGTTTTCCTCCACCCTCTAAGTGAGAAGTTTGTTAGTAGATTCGAACCCCTTTAGTGAATTAGAGAAGTGGACGTAGGTCAAGGAAGACCGAACCACTATAAATCCGGGTTTTGTTTCTCTAACTCTTCATCTCTTTAAATTTATTTTGTATTGGATGTGTTTTAGATTAAGCTAATGTTTGTGTTGCAAAATAGTTAAAAAGTTTTCAAAAGATTTTGTAATTTTATTGCTAAAATCCAATTCACCACTTTCTTGGATTGCCATATTGGACTTACAGAATTATTTGCTTAATGTATTTTATTGTTTTTAAACTTCCAAAGTAGTTATTTTTTAACCTGTGATTTTTTTTTTCATATTTATTCACTAGACACTAATTTATAGAAAATATTATTTTCAAAAATTTTGCATAAATAATTTATTTAAATTAATTTAAAATATAATTTCAAAAATAAAATTTATTTTACATAAAAGTATAAAATTAGTATGTTAAATAAATTTATTTATTGAGAATTGTATATTATAAATAAATTAAACAAGGAGTGACGTGATTGTTGATCCTATAATGAAGTATACAAAAAATTATAGTTGTTAAGAGGAAGAATTTAATGGAATGCTGATGCGGTATGACAATCATATCCATTGTGAGTATAATCATTAAAGATGTCCTAATTTTTAACACCTACTAATACACTTACTCGTTTCTTATATTGTATAATTTTTTACAGATACTTATTATGTACAAATTTTTTGTTTTAATTTTTTTTCAACTTATAAAAAATGCACGGTACATATAAAAACATGAGACCCACTTTTGAGCTTTTATATTTCTGTTATTTGGTTTTCAATTTTTTTTGTTATTTAATGAAATCAATTAATTATGTACTATTTTTTTATTGGTTTAGTTTTTATTTTTATTTTGTTTTCAGATATAAGAAATGAAACTAAATAAAGAGAGTTCGATTAAAAAAAACAAAGAAAGAAAATCTTCTATAAATTAGCCCTGGTGTATTTTTAGGACTGTTTATCATCTTTAAGTTTAGGCCATTGGGCCTCTCTATGCTATAATTTGTGCACAATTTATTCTATTTCCTTTTTGTTTTTGCCAAACTGGAATGATATTTCATTAAGAGAAGCATTCATCCATGATCCAATATAGCATTGGATCAGGAAGGTTACAAAATAGGTCAGCCAATTCCCCTATCTCACAGTTTTTGTAAAGAAATCACAAACTCTATTTGCTTCCCTACCAATATATTGGAAAGAACAAAATGAAAGATTAACATGCAAGGCTTTGACATGTTGAATTACAACTTTCATCTCCCATCTATAGTTGCTGTCATTTTGATTCGGTAAAGCCTGAACTACGAATCTGATTCCAGTACAATATGCTGTAAGCCTAATATGGCAATCTAAGAGGGGTGAATTGGATTTAAATTGGAAATTTGAAAACTTTTGAAAGCTTTTTCAACAATAAGTTAAAATCAAAATAGAACTTAATCCAAGACACAACCACACTGAATGAACTTAAGAATAATAAAAGAATGAACTTAAGGATAGAAGAGAGAAGTCCTCGATTTATAGTGGTTCAGTCCTTCTTGACCTACATCCACCCTTCTATCTCACTAGACAATTTGAATCCACTAAAAACTTCCTCACTTTTAGATGGAGGGAAACCGTTATACCTTCTTGTTTTCCAGGCTCACAAGAAACCTTCTACACCTATTTTTAACTGATCAAAACAAGAAAATCAAGACCTCTTTGTTTTTTAAGGAACTAAACAAAGAAAATCTATTCTATCCTTCAAGCTTAAACACCTAAGTTTGAGTACAAGTGGATTCCCAAATCCATAATCGAAATCTCACACCAACCAAGTAACAAAAAATGCAAATCAAAAGCTCAGTTGGTATAAGAAAAAATGAGGAATTCAAAGAGAGAGAAAGTCAAGAATTAAACTAGCAAATCTTGGGCATACTCTTGAAAAGTCTCTCTTATTTCTTCTATTCTGAACGGCTCTATTTATAGGTAGTTTCTAAAAAATAGCCGTTGCAAGTCCCAATGTAGCCATTGTGAGAGAAGAACAAAATGTTGATTTTAATGACATCAGCTCATGCTACGTGCACGGACCTTATTCTACGTGCGTAGTATGTCGTGTCATAGCGATGATGTGTGACTTGTTCTTCATCTACGTGCATTGTATATCAGCAGCTACTACCTAGAAATTCACCAATTGCTACGTGCCTTACATCACTTCTATGTGCTTTAATCATGCCTTTACGTGCATTGATCATAGCCTCTTTAGCCTTCTATGTGCATTGTCGTTCATCAAAGGTCACACATTGATTCTCCATGTGACTGTGTTAGGAAATATTCAAATTTGAAATTCCCGATGAGCATCTAACCATTTTTTCAGTCGTTAAGCTCATCCTCGTCTACATGTTTTACATACCACGTAGTATGCATAGTTCTTTCTCTTCAAATATGGCTCCTTCAATCATCTACACTCCTTGTGTTGGTATGCCTTGTATGCTTTACAGCTTGCATTGTATGGTTGTGCTTCCAATCTAGAATGTATTTCATCAATACAACTTGCCTTGAATTGAGCTTAACACACATTGCTTAAGTTTGGAGCATTTTGGTTCAAAGTGTGACGCGTCTACGTGCATTGTATCCAGTACTACGCGCATTGTTTCTGGTCTACGTGACTTGTGTTGCCTTCTAAGCGCCTTGTGATATTTTTGGAAAACCTAGAACTCCTTTAATTTGATCAACAGGCGTAGAGTCTAGTAGAACATACTTTGTTCATTGTACTTTACGTTTAGAGGATTGTATAATGTGTGTTGCTCAATTGTTTCAAATGTTTTGTAAAAATCATCAATACTTATAAGGAATTTCCATGTTAACCAAACTAGGTTCAACATTCTCTCACTTTTTGATGATGACAAAACATTAAAAAAGTTTGCACCCCCCTCCGCCTCAATCAATGCACCTATTTTAACTAGAATTAAAACAAATTGAAAATTTGTGATCAAGGCTTTTGAACCTTGTCATTTTTCTTAGCTCAAGAACAATTCAGAATTACAAGTTACAATATCATATTTAGCACAATTAACAAGTCAAACTCTTGAACAAATTTCTCCCCTTTTTGTCAATAATCAAAAAGCAAGAATACTTAGAAAACATAGCACAAATAATTGAGATAAACACTGAGTTTTTCATTAAGCAAAGCATAGACAATACAATCATAAGATCAGCAAACGAGAAAGCAGAGCATGATGAAATATGTACAATATGCAAAGATGTATGCATGACAAAATGTTGGTCTTGTGCCTATGAGAATCAATATGGAGGTTGGTATGGAATAATTGCCAGTGTATTTTCTTCAAACACCCATGCTTCCTCCTCAGAATCATCAAGCTAAACTACTTTCAAAGGAGCAAGACCATATACTAGTGCATCAACTTGAACTTCAGTTTCTTCATCCTCAATTTCAACGATCTTAGGAGGTGAATGATCATCAGCTTGCTCAGAGTCCAAGGAATCAACATAAAGTTCATTAACCAATTATTTGTATTGTTTGAGGACTTGACTTGCTAACTCCATTGTCATCTCATCCTCCTTTTATTTTTTTGTTTTCTCTCTTTCTGCCTCTTGAGGACCTTGTGAATTTGGAGGAATGTCTGAAACTATAGGCACTTAAGTAGCATCCTTCTCTACTTTAATACTCTCCAACAGTTTATAATTATCTTGAATCATACTGGTTATAAGTTCAAAATTAGCATTGGTTGCAACTTTAAGCTCTTGCAGTTCTTTCCTTAACTCCTCAATTTCATTGCTTCGGATTATGCTAGAATTAGCACCCATCTGAGTTCCATCTCTTTCTCCTACCATTCCTCCAGTTTCATCTTCTCGTCTCTTAGGTAATTGTCTCTTTTCCTTAGAGGCTTTCCTAACCAAATTCATTTCATCTGGTTTTGGCTCATCACTTTTGTGAAACATTACGTCCTCTTCTCTGATATACAGCTGGAATACATAGCCTCTCCCAACTGTTCTATAGAGCCTCATGTTTCTCAAAGATTCACTTTTGATTTTCCTGGATTCTACCACCTGAAGTGATTCAAATTCATTCAATTTCACCTTGAAATATTCAAAAATTTTAGTGAGGTGACTTCATAAAGGCATGCATTTAGCTCATTGCCTATCTTTTGCCGAGAAAGTAGGCAAGTTGAAGTTCTTTACTTTTTTTCAAAATCCAGTCCACTACAACCCAAGAAAAATTGACTTGCTTGCCCTTCATAAGTAGGAACATCGTGATCTGATCTTGAGTAGTGAAAGGAGATTGGGTGTGTGATTTAGGCTTGAGTATCTTATTGAAAGTCGTGTGAACCATTTTCCATTTAACTCATACTCTTTTACACCTTTGTCTCGTTTCAATTTAATTCCAACTAGGGGCAATCTAAACATCTTATGTAGAAATCTTTCATCAATTAGAATCTCAACCACATTTACTCTTCTATGCAGTCCAGTAGTCTGAAAATACAAAATGTCATCACTATCCTCATTGATATGTTGTCTTACATTTGCGTAAAACTCCCTAACTAACTCAGAGTAATAATCAGACGCTTCAACACAAAAATGTTTAAGCCCAAATCTACGAAAATCTTCATCAGTATCTAAACCTCCCTCCTTTAGTGACCAAAAATCAAATGCTTTCGAGTGAGAGAACTTAACATGTTGCAGGCATGTGAACAATTTAGCAGCTTTAATATCAACAAAGTGCTCAGAATCAAACCCCTCCTCTATCACTACTCCCTTCTGCTTCTTAGATTTCTTTGTAAGAGAAGAAACACGAATACCTAATTTAGTGAAAATCGGTTGATCTCTAGTACTCCGAGACCTTTTTACGCCTTTGGAGGATTCACCATTGTCTGATTTCTTCGGGCTATCATGAGCCATCTTCGTTAGAACCTCTTATTTCTTCTTTGTCACTATAAGAACAGTTGTTGCTATATGAGTGAGAGAGAAAGTGTGTAAGATGTGTTAGGGTTTTGGGTATTTTGAGAGATTTGGGAAATTTGAGAATGTTTATAAGTTTAAGAGTATCTGGGATTAGGTTTTGTTAGGAGATGAATTTTGAATTTTGAGAGAAAAATCTAGTGGGAGCTAAGTTAGGGTTTGGAATTGAAAGTGAGAGGAAACACTATGATTTTAGGTTTTTATTTGGGTAAAAACATCTATGTGCATAAAAGAACACACTAAGTACGTTGATAATGAGTCTGTGAAGACTTACATACTTAGAATATTCCTCAACGTGCTTAGACAGGGTCTCAAAGATTTTGGGTGAAACTGTTCAGTAATGGGGTTTAAGCTCTATGCACACAACAACAGGTTCTATGCATACTAAAGAGATAAAATGGCATCTACATACTGTAGAGTTCAGTTTTGATTATGATGAATGTAAAACATCCATGAAAAAGGTGCAAAGTGGTAGACTTGCTAATATTTGTCAATAAGACACCTTAATGATCATTAAAGTGCATTAAGGAATGTCAAAATGGTAACAACGCACGCAAATGGACTATCAACGCACCTTATATATCAACAACGAGCTCTAATGAAGCAACAACGTACCTTAGCAAATATTCTGATGTTCTAGAACTTTTATGGACAACATTAAGGCGCGCTAATGATAAAGAATGCACATTGTCAAAGGAGTGTTCAGAACTTGTTTAAAATACCAAGTTGAAGGAGCGTTGATGGTATCAAGAACGCCCATTGTTGATTAAAGGTGCAATATTTGAAGAACTAATCAATTCGAGTTAAAGATTAACTACGCACGTAGATAGAGCTTCAGATGATGACAAATATGAGACTCTCCTCAGGATTTGAATCTGAATATTTTTTAAGATGCTAATGTGGAAATCAAAGGTGCAATCTTGATTATATCTGACAATGCACGTTGAACAAGGCATATTGATGAACATCTGGGTGAAAGCGCATATTCTGGAATGAGGAACGAGGCACACTAATCATTCAATAAGGAACGTTGAAGTGGTGATCAATGCACGTTAATAAATATCTAGGCACGCTAATGAAAGGAATTTTTCAACTAAAAGCACTGCAAGTTCAACAAGACGCGCTGATGGCCAACAACATGTTGATATATGATGCATACTCGAAGACGCGTCATTTAAATCAGAATTTTTCACTCTCTCACAACGGCTACTTCGAGGCTCCAACGGCTATATTTCTATGAGTAGCTATAAATAAACGTCCTAATACAGAAGAGAAGTATGAGATACTCTTGCTAAGTATTGCTATTCATTTAAATCAGTATTGCTAAGTATGAGATACTCTTGCTAAGTATTGCTACCTTTGAAACTCATTTGACCTATTTATTTTCTATCATATTTATGGGTTAGTGTGACCTTTAATCTGCTATATCTTGGGTTAATTTTTAAATCAAGCAAAGTTGTTTGCTTAGGGTAGATAGGTTTTCTTGTTGTGCCTTAGAAAAATAAAAGTGGTTACTAGTAAGCCTTCAAAAGCTAGAGGTGTAGGTTTTCTAATTTGTTGCAAAAAAACTAGAGGTTTGGTTTGCTTTGCTTTTTTTGTCCTGAAAATAAGTGGTTTCGATTTTATAGTTGATCCCGCAAAAACTAGGGATTTGGTTTGCTTGTTTTGTCATTAAAACAAGGTGTAACGGTTTGCTTGTTGATCCTACAAAAAAAAAGTGTTGTAAACGATTTTTCTTCACCCGTAAGTGAGGAGATAGTGGATTAAAATTCTCTAGTAGATCTAGAGGAGGGGACGTAGATCAAGGATGACTGAACTACTATAAATCTTACGCTTTGATATCTCTCTTTCCTTTTTCTCTTTACTTTGCATTTGATTTATATTTTTGTGTGTGGATTGGATTTTTAGTTTCATTGCTTCCACATTCAACTTTGATTTTATTTTAAAAAGGAATTTTGTTGTTTATTTTAGTTTGCAAAAGATTTTCAACACATTTTTTAACTTGCTAAAAATCCAATTCACCCCCCTTTTAGATTTTCATTTCTTGTTAGGACCGAGTTTTTAGTTGGTATCAGAGATTGTGCTCTTGATATTTTATTTTTGGCTTAACATCCAAAGAGTTAAAGATCTCAAAAATGACATTTTTAAATGATATTTCAAGATATGAGGGTTTAGCTATTAACTGTGCTCCCTTTTTTGATGGCAACAATTACCTCTATTGAAAAATAAGAATGAGGGTGTTTCTCAAATGTGAAGCTGAAGAAATATTGGATGTAGTAGAAAAAAGTCCTTATATCCCTAAAAAGACTGTTAATGGTGTTCAAAGGACCAAATCAAAACAAGAATGGACTGAGCATGACAAAGAGATGGTGCGATACAACAACAAGACTATGCAATACTCTTTTGTGCACTTAGCAAAACTCAATTCAACAAAGCCCAGTAGTGTGAAAATGTACATGAGATTTGGAAGACTTTAGAGATTACTTATGAGGGCACCACACAAGTTGAAGAGAACAAGATCTCTCTCCTTGTTCATAAATATGAGATATTCAAGATGGAAGAAGTATCCATTCAAGAAATATTTGATCACTATAATGACATTTTAAATGGGCTGAAGGCACTTGGAAAACCCTACTCAAATTCTGAACTTGTGAAGAAAATCCTAAGAACTCTACCAAAGTCATGGGCTTCTAAGAAGGATGTTATCTTAGAAGCTAAAGACCTCAACACATTGCCTTTGGAAAATTTGTTTGGTTCCTTGATCACTCATGAAATGAGTATAGAAAAAGATGAAGAGAAGGAAGGCAAAAAAAAGAAGAAGAAAGACATAGACATTGCATTCAAGGCATCAAAGTATATTGAAAGCTCAAGTGATGATAATGACGAAGAGGCTAATTTTGATAATATGGAGCACCTCACAAAAAAAATATGCAAATTTCTCAACAAGGAAAGAGAGGCAAAGAAGGCCAACAAGAGGAGGAACAAATGGATTTGCTATGAATGTAATGAACCAGACCATGTCAAACTGGACTGCCTTTATTTGAAGAAACATGAAAAAAGGAGGAAAAGAAGAGTTATTGATTATTCATCAAGTTCAAGTGATGATGATGATGCCAACAAGGAAATAGGAGGAATATGCTTAACAGTAATTAAAGCTAAGGAGAAAATTCCAAATGTGGTACCGTTTCCTTGAACTTAAACCTTGTTGATTTTTTTTTAATTTTTATTGTATATATGATTGTTGTTTGTTGCAGTGATTTGTTTTTGTTCATCCATAATATTTATACATGTTCGATATAATTTGTTGCATTGATTGATGGAATTTGATTAATTACATATGTGATTGGATTGCTTGCATTGAGTTTGTTATTATCATAGGGGGAAACATGTTGTTTTTTTGTTATTACTGTGCATATTTTGCAACAAATAGGGGGAGTTTTATTTGCTAAATGCACTATTTACTTAGGCATTTGCTTAGGGGTAGCTATACTTGTGTTTATTAATTTCTTTGTTTGATTAGGGAAGAATGTTGATTTTTCATGTCCTTTTTGATGATACAAAAAGGGGAAGAAATTTTACATGAATTTGCATTTTATTTTTCAATTGGTATCATCTTTATTTTGAACATTGTGCTTATTATTGTGTTGGATTAACCAAGTGACAAAGAGTGAAATCCTTAATAAAATTGTTTATTGTTGATGAATAAATGTTCAAATTGATGTATGTTTTGTCATCATCAAAAAGGGGGGATTGTTGAGTTCGATTTTGATGATGATGAATGCAAAACGTCCATGAAAAAGGTGCAAAGTTGTAGACTTGCTAATATTTGTCAATAAGGCACCTTAATGATCATTAAAGCGCATTAAGGAATGTCAAAATGGCAACAACACATACTAATGGACTATCAACGCACTCTAATGAAGCAACAACGTACCTCAGCGAATATTCTGATGTTCTGAAAGTTTTATGGGCAACATTAAGGCACACTAATGATGAAGAATGCATGTTGTCAAAGGAGTGTTCAGAACTTGTTTGAAATACCAAGTTGAAGGAACGTTGATGGTATCAAGAATGCCTGTTGTTGATTAAAGGTGCAATCTTTGAAGAACTGATCAATGCACGTTAGAGATTAACTACGCACATAGATGGAGCTTCAAACGAAGACAAATATGAGACGCTCTTTAGGATTTGAATCTAAATATTTTCTAAGATGTCGATGTGGAAATCAAAGGCGCAATCTTGATTATATCCAACAATTCATGTTAAGGAATGAACAAGGCACATTGATGAACATGTAGGTGAAAGTGCATATTTTGGAATGAGGAATAAGGCACGCTGATCATTCAATAAGGAACGCAGAAGTGGTGATCAATGGACGTTAATGAATATCTAGGCATGCTAATGAAAGCCATTTTTCAACTAGAAGCACTGCAACTTCAACAAGGCACACTGATGGCCAACAACACATGTTGATATCTTATGCATACTTAAAGAATGTGTGTTAATAAGGAACAAACCATGTTAATGATAGTCATGTCATTTAAATCAGAATTTTCCACTCTCTCACAATAGCTACTTCAAGGCTCCAACGGCTATATTTCTAAGAGCTGCTATAAATATACGTCCTAAAATAGAAGAAAAGTAAGAGATACCCTTGCTAAGAATTGTTATTAACTTTATCTCTCTTCTTTACCTTTCAAACCTATTTGAGCTATTTATTTTCTATCATATTTTTTGGTTGATGTGAGCTTTGATCTGCTATATCTTGGGTTGATTTTTTAATCAAGCAAAGTTGTTTGCTTGGGGTAGTTAGGTTTTCTTGTTGTACCTTAGAAAAACAAGAGTGGTTGCTAGTGAGCCTCAGAAAACTAGAGGTGCAGGTTTTCTAGTTTGTTACCTGTAAAAAAATTAGAGGTTTGGTTTGCTTGTTTTTTCCTGGAAAAAAAGTGGTTTCGGTTTTCTAGTTGAGCCCACAAAAACTAGGGATTTGGTTTGTTTGTTTTGTCCTTAAAACAAGGTGTAACAGTTTGCTTGTTGATACCATAAATATAAGTGTTGTAAACGGCTTCCTCCACCCGCAAATGAGGGGATAGTAGATTGAAATTCTCTAGTTGATCTAGAGTAGTGGACATATGTTGAGGACCGAACCACAATAAATCTTGGGCTTTGATATCTCTCTTCCCTTTTTTCTCTTTCTTTGCATTTGATTTATATTGTTGTGTGTAGATTGCATTGCTTCCGCATGCAACTTTGATTTTACTTTAAAAAGGAACTTTGTTGTTCGTTTTAGTTTGCAAAAGATTTTCAACAAAGTTTTTAACTTGCTAAAAATCCAATGCATCCCTTTTGGATTGCCTTTTGAGGAGTTACTTGGATCATTACTCACCCATGAAATGAGTATGGAGGAGGATGAACAGAAGGTAGGAAAGAAGAAAAAGAAAGACATAGGCATTGCATTCAAGGAATCAAATTATATTGAAAACTCAAGTGAGGATGATGATGAAGAGGCTAATAATGTAGAGCACCTCATAAAGAAATTCAGCAAATTTCTTAACAAGGAAAGAGATGCAACGAAGGCCAACGAGAGGAGAAACAAATTGATTTGCTACGAATGTAATGAACCAAGTTATGTCAAACTGGATTGCCATTATTTGAAGAAGCATAGCAAAATGAGGAAAATAAGATTCATTGATGACAATTCAAGTTCCAGTAGTGATGATGATGAAGTTGGAGGAATGTGCTTGACAACCCATGCAAATGTAGTACCCTTCCCTTCAACTTAAATTTTACTTTAATTTGTTCATTTATTTGAATTCTGTTTTTATATGATGCATATGTTGATTTTCTACATTTCATAGGGGGAGATACAATTATTGTTTGATTGATTGCATGCATTGAATTTCTATTTTTTCAAAGGGGGAGATATATGTTCTTGATTTCAATTGGTATCATATGCATTTGCTTAGGGGGAGCTAAAATTGTGTTTGTTAATTCCTTTGATTGATTGGTGGAGGATGTTGATTTTTCATGTCCTTTTTTCTGATACCAAAATGGGGAGAAGTGTTACATGATTTTGCATGTTATTTTTCAAATTGGTATCATCTTTATTTTGAACATCATGTGTGTTATTGTGTTGGACTAACCAAGTGACAAGGACTAAAATGCTTGATCAAATTGTTTGATATTGGTCATTAGATGTTCAAATTCATGTATGTTTTTTCATCATCAAAAAAGACGAGATTGTCATCATCATGTATGAAAGAAGTGCAAAGTTACAGACTTGATGATATTTGGCAACAAAACACTTTATTGAATCAACAAAGTGTGTTAATGATGAACAAGGCACATTAGTTATCATCAAGCCACGTTGATGTATGAAAAAATGGAAACTAGGCACGTTAATGATCCAACAACACGTGTAGATATGGATCAGAAGTTTTCTGGAATTTGAGTATGCTGAACAATGCACGTAGACGGTTTAACAACACACGTTATCGAGGAATTGCTTCAGAACTTGTCTAAGCCATTGTGCTAAGAAGAAGTTGATGAAATCAAGAACGTCCGCTACCATCGTTGAAGAAAGATGAACAATGCACGTTGTTGATGTATAACGCACGTTGACGAGCTTCAGATGGAGACAAAGATGAGTTGCTCCTTGGGAATCAAAATTTAAATATTCTCTGACAACCGACATGGATTTCAAAGGTGCAATCTTGATTACATTCGACAACGCACGCTAAAGAACGAACAAGGTGCGTTAATGGATATCTGGGTGAAAGTGCATATTCTGGAATGTGAAGCAAGGCACGCTGATCATGAAGAATGCACGTTGAAGGGATGATCAAGGCACGCTAATGATGATCAAGGCATGCTAATGAAAGTGGTTTTTTAACCAGAAGCTATGCAACTTTAACAAGGCACATTGATGGCCAACAACACACATTGATAAATGATGCATGCTTGAAAACGCGTGTTAAGGAGTAACAACTCACATTAATGATGGTGACGTCAGCTAAAACAGTACTTTCCATTCTCTCACAATGGCTACTTCGAGGCTTCAACAGCTATAGTTCTAAGAATGGTTATAAATAGACGTCCTAAGAAAGAAGAGAAGTAAGAGATACCCTTGCTAAGAATTTCTATTAACTTTATCTCTCTTCTCTACCTTTCAAACCCATTTGAGCTATTTATTTGATATCTTATTTCTGGGTTTGTGTAAGCTTTAATCTACTATACCTTTGGGGTTAAATCTATAACAAGCAAGGTTGTTTGCTTGGGGTAGATAGGTTTTGTAGTAAGCCTTAGAAAACTAGAGTTTCGGTTTGCAAGTTGATCCCGCAAAAACTAGTGGTTCAGTTTTGCAGTTAAGTCCGCAAAAATTAGAGGTTTGGTTTGCTTCTTTTGTCCTGAAAACAAATGGTAACGGTTTTCTAGTTGAACCTGTAAAAATTAGGATAATGGTTTTCTTGTTGAACCTGCAAAACAAGGTGTAATGGTTTGCTTTTTGATCCTGCAAAAATAAGTTGTTGTAAAAAGGTTTTCCTCCACCCGAAAGTGAGAAAGTTAGTGAATTGAAATTCTCTAGTAGATCTAGAGGAGTGGGCATAGGTCAATGAAGACCAAACTACTATAAATCAGATTTTTTCTCTCTTCCCTTACTCTCTCTCTTATTTGCTTTACACTTGCATTTTTACACTCTTTACTTTACTGCATATTTAATTGAATTTGTTTTTGTTTTATTGCTTCCGCATTGAACTCTGATTTTGATTTAAAAGAAATTTGTTGTTTATTTTAATTTGCAAAAGAGTTTCAACAAAGTGTTTAACTTGCTAAAAAATCTAATTCACCTCGTCTTGGATTGTCATTTCCATTGTTTATTGGGATTGGATATTTTCATCTCCAATACTTGGAGTAAGATCATCATCATCGAAAATTCTAGGATGAGAGTTATCAGTTTCATCAAATATAAAATGAATTGATTTCACTATGTCACGACCCATAGTCGGGCCCATGACCAGTGTACGGGGCGAACCGTCTGTGGAAGTCCGATCCATCCCACACAAGCCTTTGTGTACAAACATTCTACCCGACTTATCCAAATATTTATTTAAAAAATTAATAAGAACTTTTATAAATGAAATAAAACCATATATATATCTATATATATTGATATATAAATACAATATAACAAAAATAGCAGTAAAAATAAGATCATCAAAGAAATCCCAAAATACATAAGTGTAGCCCAGTATCCCAACAGTAGTCCGATGTGGAGCTCTATGACAGAACAAAGTAGAGTCCAAA
>CAODLS010306731.1:0-29799 GCA_948243855.1 Flueggea neowawraea
AGCTTTGAACCGAATGGGCTAGGGCTCAATTCGGGTTTGAGCCAATTTGAACAATTTTGTTGTTGTTTTGATGAAAATGAGGTTAGATTTGAGTTCAAGAGGTCGATTAGAGTCAAGATGTATGTTTGGTTTCGATTTCTACCAGTTGAATCAAAAGTTAGACTATTTTGATAATTTGTCTTTAGAGGACCAAATATGATATTTGGTATTTTGGGGATTAAAATGAAATTTGGAGTATGCTTTGGAGTAATTTGAATATTCTGAAATAGTTGAGGAATATTTGGTAATTTGAAGGTACTTTAGGAACTTATCTATAATTTGCCAAGTCTCGAGGACTAAATGGTAATTTACATAGATCTCGATTTTTGAGGTTTCAGTGATTGATCTTCGATCAAAATAGGTTTCTGGGGATTTGAGTCTGCATCTACATTTCATGCATTCCGTATTGTCATAGTACCATAGTTTGACAATTGTCTTGTACTAATTGTTTCAACTTCGTATCCTGGTCAACGAGACTAGCCGACTCCGGTGGTACGAGATTAAGCCATTTAGCTTGAATTTCCAGGTGAATGAAATGACATATTTAGACACATAGGCTGCGTCTTCTAAATTATATTATTTTTGACATTTCTGGACATGAGCATGTAATCTGAAATTAATAAAGGATAGGAAATCCTAAAATTTGAATTATGTGAAAACCTCTGTTGTGAAATCCTGTTGGATATTTTTTGATGTTTTGAAATAGTTTTGTATTTAAAAACAAACATTTTTTTGGATGATCTAAGTATTTTGATCAGTAACATGGAAATGTTTTCTGCAAATAATATTTTCTGAAATTGTACTTCTTAGAAAAGAATATTTGTTTTGGCTTCTGATTTTGGCTTTGTTTTCTAAAGGAATTATATATTCATGTATATAAATATTTTGAAAATATTTATATTCTTTGAAATATGTTCTCTGGTTTCTGTAAATCAATTTTTGCATGATCTGTCAGTGGTGCTTCCATTGTTATCTGTTTAAATTCTGCATTTAAATATTTGTGGCATAAAATTTAATTAACTATTCTGACTCAGGACACCTATGTTATGGGGATAAGCGTAATCTTTGGTATACCATAGTGAAGACTCAGTTATCAGGGTCGGTACCATTTTGACTCCTAAGGTTGCTATTTTATTTTGAACTGATCTAGTCAACGCAGTTTTAGTATAACACGGGAATATGATCAGTGAGTATCAGCTCTGTTCAGTTGGAAACTGGTTTTACATAGCACGTTTTGCTAAAATGAAAGTTTCTGCATAAAACATAAATTTTTGCATAATATGGAACTTTTTCTAAATAATCTGAGAACAAGTTTTGATATGTCTACTGTCTGTGGTTTGCTTTGGTTGCAAACATTTTCGAAATGAATTTTGAAGCTACTATTCTATACATAGTGTGTATACGTATATATACACTTATATTTGTATGCGGTATTTTTAAACTATTTTCAAAATGGTATTTGTGAGGCAAGCATGAGGCATTCTGGAGTGTCTTTTTTTTACTAGGGTTCTTACCCCTTTCTTTTCTATCTATTTCTCCTGTTCTTACTTTTAGGTGATTTTGATTGATTGAGGTCATGCAGCATTCATATTCGGTGAGACATTCTGAGGTTTCAGTCAGTACCCTTTTGTTCGGGCTTAGTTATGTACTTTATTAGTTGCTCCACACCGGTATTATTGTGGGATTATATTCTGTAAACTTATTTGATATTTAAGTATGATTTATTATTTATCAAATATTTCATTAGTATGAAAAACGTATGTTTTAACAAATTTGGATATTTATTTATCAACCTTCAAAAATGGTTTTAATATGATTTGAAATAAATTAGTTTTAGTTATATTCTTTGAGGCTTGTGCAAGATAGGTCGGGTTCTCATAGACGGTTCGCCTCGTAAACCGGTCATGGTCTCGATCTTGGATCGTGACAAAACTAATATGCAATATATATGTGAAATGAATACTTATAATAAATTGTATATTGTAAATAAATTAAATGATGGATAGACTGATCATAAATTTTATAATTGAGTATAATTGGTGAAAAATTAGGAGAATGCTGTGGTACGGCTTACGATGAAATATTATTTTTTTAAAATTATGTAGAATCACAGGCACAGCCCTGCAATATTCCATGTCATTATTCAGCAAAAAAAAAGTATTCCATGTCATTATGCGAAAAATAAATACAAAAAAGGCAAAACCAACAATCAATCATGTGGGCCATCTTGCCTCATTAAATGTATTGGCAATTTCAACGGTTCAGTTGTTTGCTTTCCCATATTGTAACCAAAGCCGAATGCTTAGACTATCTCTAATGCTTAAGAGGTTAATGAGTCTGTAATATTTTTTTTAAATCATGAGTCTGTAATATTAAAAAATTATTAATTTTTTATTTATTATATTATCTCTGTTTAATAATTAATTTTTTATTATATTTTAATATCTAATTCACAATCACTTCACTTATTATTTAATTTATTTATAACATACAAATAATAATAAATATATTTTATTTGATATAAATATTTTATGAGTTAATATTTGATTTAAAAATAATAAATAAAATATATTTATCTTGAAAATTATTTAATTAAATTTTCAAAAATAAAATAAAATGGTAAATCAAATAAAATAAAATTTAATGGTTGATTGAATAAATATTTAATGTATAATTTCATTTCAAAATTAATAATATATGTTCAACCATTTAAATTAGATAAATTTTCTCTTGACAAACAACAAATAGATAAAATAAAAAAATACAACTCATACCGAAAAGAAAATAAAAATTAAAAATAAAAACCAAAAAAAAATTTAACTCATACCCAAAGTTTTTCTTAATACAATTTAACAAAATAAAAATTAAAAATAATTAAATGATAATTAAAAAATAATAAAATAAATGATACAAAAAGGAAAAAATAAAAAAATAAGGAGATTAATATGAAAAAATTCATTTAAAGGCATGGCTAATGGGGTTTATAACCCCTCATTAACTGCCAACAAATTAACCTTCCCCATTAGAGGAAGGTTAATTTTTTGATCCGCTTCAAATCTTTGAAGCGGATCATAGGTTGGATCACTGACAAATTATAGACTTCACTTGTTTTAATAGTTTTTTTAATATTTTTTTTTATTTTTGTTTGTTTGTTATATTTTTTATTACTATGTAATATTATATTCTCTGTTTTTTATTTTTATTTTTTATTATTATAATTAATTTAAATTTTGTATTAATTATTATATTATTTTAATGTAAATATTTATATCATCTATTATTTTGTTTTATTTTTAAAAATTATTTTTTTTTAAATTTTAATTAAATAATTATCATGATAGATATATTTTAAATATTATTTTAACTCAAATATTAATTCAAAAAAAATTTATATCAAAAATATATTTATTATTATTTGTATGTTGTAAATCCAAATTTATTTTCATTAATAAATATATTAATTTTAATTTAAATATTTATTCGATCTACCATTTTATTTTTTTAAATTATTATTTTTAAAAATTAAAAAAATAATTTTCATGATAGATATATTTCAAATATTATTTTTAACTCAAATATTAATTCAAAAAATATTTATGTGAAAGAAATATGTTTGTTGCTATTTATATATTGTAAATAAATTAAATAATAAGTAAAGTGATTGTGGATTTCATAATAAAGTATAATGAGAGCTTAAAAATTAGAGAGACATAGTATAATGAATGAAAATTAATATATTACTGATGTGACAACCTCATCAATCTCTAAATAGGTTAATGTATTAGAGATACACTAAAGAAACAAAAAAAAATAGGTGAAGTCAATTTTGTTAGTAGACCCTACCACATGAACTACTTCATAAATATGATTGATTTTATCATAAGGAGAGTATGATGACATAATATTTAGTGGGAGGTTATTAACCTCTCACTATTTATGTCTATAAGGCATTTCCAATAGCTCTACACCCTCTTTTCTCAAAATATAATTTTTTATCTCATTATTTATCTTAAATTTTGAACTCAATTCTACTTTTACTATAATCTAACTCATTTTTTTTAATATTTTACTAATAAAATAATTAACAAATTTAACAAATCTACAGTTACATAACAAAATTAACTAATTACTATTCACTCTTCAATACTATTTATTTTCTTTATAAATAAAATATTCACTTTCTAATATTTACCCTCTCCAATACACATATTTCAAGAAAAATTAATACACAAAAAAATAATATATTTTTTCTTCTTTCTTTTCTAGATAATTATTTGGTTCTTTCTCTTTTCTTTTCTTTTCCAATTTTTTTATTATTTTTCTTTATTTTATTTTTTCATTTAAATATTTTTTTTCATTTAAATTTTCATTAATCAAGAAGTGAAATATATTAAACACGAAATTTTGAAAATAGTACCTATTATATATCCTACTAAAAGAATCTCACATAATTTAATACTTAATTGTGTTTATTAAATAGTATTTGACAAAACTTTTGTATTTTTTTGAAAAATTAAATAAATAATTTTTTGAAATCAATTTAAAATATATTTTCAAAATATATTTTTAATCACATAAATTAATATGCAATATATATGTGAAATGAATATTGTAATAAATTATATATTATAAATAAATTAAATAATAGATAAAGTGGTTATAGATTTTATAATAGAGTATAATAATTAATGAAGAGGTTGAGTATAAGGAGTGAAAAAAATAGTAGAATGCTGGAGAATTTAGTCATTGTATGGGAATCAAAAGATACGAGTGGTACGGTTTACGATGAAATATTATTTTTCAAAATTATGTAGAATCACGGGCACAACCCTGCAATATTCCATGTCATTATGTGAAAAATAAATACAAAAAAGGCAAAACCAACAATCAATCATGTGGGCCTTCTTGCCTCATTAAATGAGTTAATTATGTTACATGTTATAATTAAATAATAAATTGTGATAAATAGAACTATCAATTTTATATTTATTAAAATAGTAGAATACTAAAATTTATTTTGAGAAATATCATAATTTTGAAACTGAATCCCAACAATGCCATCTCCATTTAATATATAACATCAAAATCTCGTCTCAACCCGATATTTTAGTCTGATTATTTCTCTCTCTACCACCTTATCCTTTCTCTCACTTCACGATTCTCCTGCTCTTCTCCTCTCTTCCTCTCTCTCCTTGAGAAACCCTTTCCGTCTTTGCCTTCTCCTATCTTTCTCTTTCTCCTCAGCAAACCCTAGCCTAGCAGCCGCCAAGTTGAAGCTCAAGCCGCGGGAGAGATGTGAGGACGAGATCTGGAATCGAAGCTCAACCCGTTTTGATGTTGTTTTGGTGTAGACCTGTTGTTTTGTTTTTCAAGTTTGAGCGATGCAACATGGGCTTGCAAAGGAGAACGTCAGCGGTTGATGAGGCAGAAGGAGTTATTGTCGGTTGCTTGGGTTTCTTAACCCCTAGCTTCAACATATTTATTTGTAAAAAAATAGTTTAAGTCCTTTATTTTTTTGTGAAACTTTGCACCGATCATTTAAGTTATATTTTTGTTGAGATTTTTGGTGGTTTGATTGATGTTCAGGTTGATTTTGTTGGATGTAGTTGATTTTTGTTGAGTTTTGTGGTGGCGACAGTGATGACCAGGATTGCTAAACCTTAGCCACCTGTTTTTTAGTACTGATGGTGGCGAAGATTAAGCTAGTATTGCTGGCAACGAAAATTTAACATTGATGGTGTGTATACCTTCGAAGGCCTATTAATATCTATTGAAGATCTTTCAAGACTTATGAAAATCTCTTGAAGACCCTTTGAAGACCTTCTGAACTTAATTTGAAGACTTCTGAAGACTTTGTGAAGACCTCATTTGAAGACCTTTGAAGTCATTGAAGACCTCCTTTGAAGACCATTGTAATTTTTTTTTATATTTTTGTATACCAAATTAAATTTTGTAAATATTATGTAAATCAAAATATAATTAAATCAATTTTTTATAAAAAATTGTGAAATCATTTTTGGAAACCTCTAGATAAATTTTTTCTTAACAAACAACAAATAGATAAAATAAAAAAAACAACTCATACCTAAAAGAAAATAAAAATTGAAAATAAAAACCAAAAACAAAATTTAACTCATACCCAAAGTTTTTCTTAATATATTTTAACAAAATAAAAATTAAAAATAATTAAATGATAATTAAAAAATAATTAAAGTTTTTCATTTAAGGGCATGGCTAATAGGGGTTTAAAACCCCCTATTAACCCCCAACAAATTAATCTTCCCCTTAATTTTTTGATCCGCTTCAAATCTTTGAAGCGAATCATTGGTGGATTCATTGACAAATTATGGACCCCACCTACTTTAATAGTTTTTTTAATATTTTTTTATTTTTTTTGGTTTGTTATGTTTTTTTATTACTATGTAATATTATATTTTATGTTTTTTATTTTTATTTTTTGTTATTATAATTAGTTCAAATTTTTTATTAATAATTATATTATTTTAATTTAAATATTTATATCATCTATTATTTTTTTAAATAATTATTATTTTTAAAATTTAATTAAATAATTATCATGATATATATATTTTAAATATTATTTTTAATTCAAATATTAATTCACAAAATATTTATATTAGAAATATATTTATTATTATTTGTATGTTGTAAATCCAATTTTTTTCATTAATAAATATATTAATTTTAATTTTAATATTTATTCAATCTACTATTTTATTTTTAAAAAAAAATTATAATTTTTAAAAATTAAATAAAATAATTTTCATGATAGATATATCTCAAATATTATTTTTAACTCAAATATTAATTCACAAAATATTTATGTGAAATAAATATATTTGTTGCTATTTATATATTGTAAATAAATTAAATAATGAGTGAAGTGATTGCGAGTCTCATAGTAGACTACAATGAGAGGTTAAAGATTAAAGATAGATAATATAATGAGTGAAAATTTAATAGATTGCTGATGTGACAGCCTCATCAACCTTTAAATAGGATAATGCATTAGAGATGCTCTACAAGAAACAAAAGGAATAGGTGAAGTTTATTTTGTCAATGGACCTTACCACATGAACCACTTCATAAATATGATTAATTTTATCATAGGAAGCGTAATACCCCCACCTGACTCTTTCATTTCTCTCACTTCATTTTCGTCTCTCTCTCTCTCTCACTCAAATCAGTGCAAAATGTGTCCCTGTTGCCCTACATTGTTTTCATTTCATTCCTAGAGGTAAGATTACGTATCTAATATCTTTATTTCATCCATTTCATGCTTTTAAATTCGAATTCATGCTTTAGGCCGAGTTTGTAAATGTGTTTGCATTTTCGGGACGATTCTGAGCTAATGGATGCCTAAGATTGTTAGCTCTGGGTTGTTTGAGGTTAAGGGAACATGATTCAAGCTTTGAATCATCATATTTGATGAGGCATTGGTTGAGTTAGGGTTAGCTTCGTGTTTGGTCGATCTAGGGTGATTCTTAGTTGTTTGGGTGGTTTTGACCCTAGATTCGTGTTCATGGCTTTGTTTAGAGCCAATGTGGGTGTTTGGTATCAATTTTGGTTGGTTAAATCATGTTGCATGATTTTCGGGCTTGTCTGGGTTGTGTCTTACTCCAGTAAGGGCTTTGCTTACTCGAGTAAGAGGAGCTTTGTCTCACTCGAGTGACCGGTGTGGTTTACTCAAGTGAGAGGTGGTCTGCCTTACTCGAGTAACCATGTCTGGCTTACTCGAGTAAGATGATGGGTCTCTTACTCGAGTAAGCCAAGGTGTTACTCGAGTAAGATGGGGTCCGTAGGGACTTGTTTTGTAATTTTACATTTTGTCGATTTCGGAGAGTTCGGGGACTTTTGGGGATTCTAACTACTTAGAAAAGTTAGTTAGCTATCCTAGTATAATTTGAGTACTATTTTGTAATTTGTCAAGTTCTAGGGACTAAAACATAATTTTGCACTGATCGATGATCAAACTGTAATTTTACGGAGATTCTATATTTTGGATCCAGAATGATAGATTATCATTCGATATAGATCATTTGGGATCTTTCTGTTGGACCATGAGTGATCAACATTAAGTTCCTTTTGTGTTTGAAGATTTGCAAAACATTTGACTTAAAGTGGAACACGTTGGAGAGCTCAGAGTTGTGAAACAAGCCACTGCAAGTGCTTCACGTACGTCAAGAAGGAGTCGCGTACGTGAGAATATACTAACGTACATGTGACACATCTAACGTACGCAAGATAAAAGTTGACGTACGTGAATCATGCTGGAGCTTGATCAACGTACGTGAGATTAAAACACACGTACGTAAGCTGGAGAATTTGCAGATGGCGAACGTTAGGACAAAGTGACGTACATGAGAATGACACAGATAGCTGCAACGGGCAGAAATGTACTCCAACAGCTATTTTATCTCCACCAACGGTCATATCACTTAGAGAGGCTATAAATACATCAAGGAAGGGCAGAAAAAAGTGGATGATCATATGGATTCAAGTCCAAATCATTTTCATCATTCCCTTCACTCCAAAACACCAAATCAAGCTAGAGATCAAGATTCAATCTTCAATCTCAAATACTCAACTCTAGCATAAAGCTTTCATTTGTTGTAAATGTTTTGTAAAGCTCTTTGAGAGTGAGAGGTTTGTTGTGAGCTTAGAGAAAACAACATTGTAATGACATTAGAGGTTTGAGCTGTAATCAACCTTGAGTTGGCTTTAGAGGGGTGCGTCGTGATCAACCTTGTAGGCTTTAGAGGTGTGACCCGCAATCAACCTTGTTGGCTTTAGAGGTGTGAGTTGTAATCAACCTTGTTGGCTTTAGAGATATGAGCCGCAATCAACCTTGTTGTAAGGTTTTGTCGGATTGAGTCGGAATCAATCATCGATAGTGAAAAGCCTAAGTGAGACTTAGGTAGTGGACGTAGGCATGGTTGGCCGAACCACTATTAAAATTCTTAGTGTTGCTCTCTCTCTTCAATCCAACTCGTTTTCGTTCTACAAACTCAGTTAAGGCATCCCCTGAAAATTCTCCAACACTTTCGAGAGTCAACATCTGCATTTGCACATCATGCATCTGGTATTGCCACAATACCACATTTTGATTTGACTATGATATATTCGTGGATACATACTTGTTCTGTTCAGCTTCCTGTTCCTGTCCGAGAGACCAGCCACCGACGAGTGGGGCCTGACGGGTGTTTTGCACTTGAACTACCAGGTGAGTGAATAGTAGCTTCAGGCATATAGGTTGTGTCTCGAACTGTATATGTTTTTTGTTGTGTATAACACATGCATTGAAAATGAACTAATCTAAGGATTGGCTAATGATAAACTGATTATGTGTATTAATAAGGATTCTGCTTTGAAATTGATATATATGTATTATATATCTCCTATCTAATTTTAATGCTTCTACGCATACTCTGCTTTGATACTATATATTGTTGGACCAAGGGTGGTCAATATTGAGATTTCTCTAAGTTTTGATGATGAACAAACTACAGAATTTGATTTGAGGAAGATTCACGTACGTGTGTCCAAAGTCACGTACGTGTGTGTGTGTCACGTACGTCGATAAAGTCTCAAGTACGTGATTGGGAGAAGTGATCATACGTACATTTGATAATTTTCACGTACGTCAGAGAATGTCCCGTACGTGAGAGGTATCCAAAGTAGGTGAATTATGATCAGAATTAAAGCGAAAAAATTAAAGTCTTGAATCAATTGAAGGCATGAAGCCACACGTACGTGTGACATACAAAGTCTCGTACGTCAGACATACAAAACAAGAAGAAGATTTCAGTTCAGAGGATGTTTGTTTTAATTTCACGTGGATCGAGACAAACAGGAGAAGCAACGGTCAAGTGTTGATTGTTCACGTACGCAAGCATAATAACTCACGTACGTCACATTGAACTAAAGTACGTGAGATGCTCCAGACTGAAAACAGAAGCTACTGGATGGCTCAGATATAGAAGTCACGTACGCCAGATTCTATTCACATACGTGAATTGGGGATAAGCTATGATCAACGTACGTGTATGTACTTATCATGTACGTGTGATGAACATCAAGTCAGGTAACGTACGTAAGATTTATATCACATACATAAGAAGACTCTGACAGTGTATTAAATGCGCCTCATTTAATACCACAACGGCTACATTACACCCCACAATGGTATGAAATTAAGAGAGAAGTATAAATACATGCTTAGGAGGCCGAAAACATATAACAAATATCTGGACATTGAATTCTTACAAATACTAAGCATCAAAGCATTGAATTTCTCATTTATTGATACAAGTGTAATTGTTCTTCAATTTCATTCTTCATTTGCTTATATCACTAGCTTTTAATCTATTGGTGAGTGTTTGTAAACACTTTTAAAAGAGTGATTGTGAGAGGGATCAATGGTAGATCCTTAGGTTGGCTTTTGTTCTTGAACCGGTACCAAGAAACTTGTAAGAGTTCTCACTTATCTAGAAAGTGAAGTTGTAATCTTTGAGGAGATTGATAGTGAAAATCCTAAGTTGTGATACTTAGGTAGTGGATGTAGGCATCGAGTTGGCTGAACCACTATAAGTTCTTGGTATTTTTTCATTTATCGCACTCATTTTTTAAGAAAATTCAAAGTTTCTATTACCACACTATTCAACCCCCCTTCTAGTGTGATTATCGACTCTACATATATTAGTATACTTTTATTTTCTGATATGGGACACCTACTGTTACGGGGTAAAACATGATCTTTGGTATACCAACGCTTTGATAAACCCAGCTATCAGAGTTGCTGATAGCCATGTGTCCTGACTCGACACATGATTTGATATGAATTGTGGCGGAGCCCACATACTCTGTTATTAGTGCCACGTGCACGCCTTCTGCTTTGGTCCCATATATTTGTATATGTATTTTGACTCTGAAAATGAAAATCGTTTATGATTGCTTTGTATGCAAACCCTTTTGCGAAAGGATTTCGGAAAAGCTATTACATATGTATAGCATGTATATATATGTATGTTAAACTATATCTGCATGTGTAGTTTTGAACTGTTTTCAAAACAGTCATTGTGAGGCACGTATGAGGCGATCTGGAGTGGGTCATGACCCTTTGTTTCTCTGTTTACGTGATTCCTATTGAGCAAGTTCACAGATTTTTGGATTCGGCAACTGTGAGCATCCAGACTCCAGTGATGCATCTTTTGGTTAGTATGCCCTTTTGTCCGGCTTGTCTTTTGTTTTGTAAAGCTCTGCATCGGGATGTAGTTGGGTTACCGGGTTGCCACTTTGGCTTTTGATTTATGTTTTCTGCACTATTACTTTTTATATATATTTATTATTTAAATATTTGATTTATTATGTTTTCAATGATTAAACGTTTTAACAAATGTTTTACAATCTGAATCGTTTGGGTAATATGTTCTGATATCTGAGACTTGTGCGAGATAGGTCGGGCTCCTACAGACAGTTCACCTCGTACGCCGATCACATGCTCACAATGGGTCGTGACAGGGAGAATATGATGACATGACATTTAGTGAAAGGTTATTAACCTCTCATTATTGATGCTCTATAGGACATCTCCAACATGCTCCACACATTCTTTCCTCAAAATATAATATTTTATCTCACTATTTATCTCAAATTTTAAATATAATCCTACTTTTACTACAATCTAACTCACTTTTTAAATATTTTTCTAATAAAATAACAATTTTAACAAATATACAATTACTCAACAAATTTAACTAATTACTATTCACTTTTCAATACTATTCATATATTTTATCAATAAAATATTTTTTTTCTAATATTTTCTCTCTTCAATATATAAATTTCTAAAAATAAAACTAACACAAATAAAAATAAAATAAAATAAAATATTTTAACTCTATCGTATTTATACGGTTGGAGATGCCTTTCGTTGCCACTCTCATTAACCTCTTTGGAGAAGATACCACAAGAGAAGAAAGAGCTTTGAGTGTAGCTATCTTATCAGCATGAAACAAACATCAGTCTGGATAACAGTCATCGTATCCTACGTGTACAATACCGGATGAACAGTATTATTCGTAACTATAACTTTATGATGATAAATATGTACCATGGTCACCTACAGAAACTTTCAGGCACATTTTAAAACTTAAAGGTATGAAAGATCTTCCTCTCGAAAGATCACAGATGTACATATCAAAAGAAGGTGCAACTGAAAGTCACTAAAGCCCACAAAACAGGGCACCAAACCAACCAATCAGACTTTCAATCCTAACTTCAAAGCTTTACAAGGAATCACAAAGCAGTTAATCTACATTCCTTTCTCATTGAATGTAAAGCCGGTGTCAGCAACGTGATAAAATTGGGAATCCTCCTGCAACCTGTATATTGTAATCTCTTGCTGATTAAAATAGCGGCGATCCTCTTCATCAACCAGGACAAGATTCAAATAGCACTTCACACTAAACTTCTTGTTGATGTTGCGATGTGTCGGTCTAAGTTCGTAAGGGCTAAGAAACAGTCTAATGGGAATTGATTCACCTGTCATAACAGGCACACATTAGTAAGCCATAGTATTTACAAACAATGCAAGTAAAGGATTATGTCCTACCTAGAATTGAAATACGATCTAAGGGTACACAAAGATTTATTTTTTCTCCTCTTAAGCAAAGATGAAGTCCCTAGTTAGATTGTGCATTTGCAGACTGCTATGATATGATTTTGATGGCACTTGTTAAAACAAGCAAGAAACTTTAAAAATAATGCTGAACATACCTCTCACTGGAGCTCCATCCATTAACTCAAATTTAGCTAGGGTCTCTGTCTCAACATGTGTATTGGCCCCTGACCCTGTAGTTTCCCTGCGTCTGATCTCAAGATCCATATTTTTTATCTTGATTCTTACCAGAAGAAAATATATCTTGCCGATAATTACATCTTTCAGATGATACCTGCAAAATTTAATACCCATGAACCATGGAAAAGAAGAAATTCTTAAGCTATTAAGCACAAAATTGCAGAAACATCCAACTTTTTGTAAGGGTGGGTTGTGTAGTGCCAACTATCTCACCACAGTTATTTCAACATCAAATTACAAAGCCTAAAAAGACACCTTACTGTTGGCAACTTTGTTTCAATATAGACAAGATAATAGAAAACCAAAAAATGAGCACAATGTTCAAATTATAAGTTTCCGAATTCGGATTATGTTTCCTAAAAAATAGCATACATAATGAAAGAAAGATACCATTAACTTACTTGCTTTTATTGTACTCAAACTCAATGTGTAAGCAATCTTCAATTCCAACTTCCATCTGTACAGTTTAATAAACATAAATACTCTAAATCAGAAAAAAGATTCCTCAATCTATGATGTCCACCATGAATGAAACAAACCCATAATGTCTTGTTTGTTTTGGCTAGAGCTTGAGTGAGGGATTGAAGCATCAATCTAATCCATAAAAAGAACATCAAAACTACCAGACCATAAATCCATTAGTGATTCCACAAGGATTCCCATATTCCTTCTTACTAACCCATTAGTGAACTTCAAGGAAATTGCACATTTAATTAGTATTGACTCGTGTATAAGAAAATGCTCATTACATTTGGCTAGCTGATAAATCAATAGGCTCATGCTACAAGTTAAAATGCTGCACTAACCTTCATGCTATTGTTGATTGAGGGAGGTGGGGAGTAGTTACGAACCTGTTACAACAAGCACACATGAAGGGAAAACTAACATAAGAGATCATATTTACTCAGAAATGAGCAATAGGCAATACTTAGTCTATCACTAGGGCAAGCACACTCACTGAGATTTCATAAGGTTATATACACAAACACGACTTCTTGTTGATGTAAAATAAGTTTTGGGAAGCTATTTTTTACTCCAAAATGAGTTCTTATATTCACCAAATCAGTCTAACCAAGAAAAAGGAAGAATGCCTATTAAGGCAATTCAAACAACAGCAAAGCTCAAACAATGGGGATGAGGATAGTATGTGGAGTAAGACGAACAGAAAACATTACCACAAAGTCTTGATATTCAATAATGCTTCCTGCATAACCACGATTAACAGTAACTTTCAGAACATACCTGTCAAGAGAAAATGAGCCGACTGTAATAACATTGTCTACCAATGATAACAACTTTTTGCTCGGAGATGAAACAAAACATGGACCACAGCACAGAATTTTTCATCTAGTTTGTGTACTTTTGTCTAGGGGACTCTATTTTACCATCACACTTCATGTAACTGTAGGTAAGCAAAAGGGAGGGCTATTCCCAATACTTTTACATATTAAGACCGAATCGATGTACCAATTACAAACTAGTATAAATTCTCAAATATCAAAATCTTAACTTCAAAGACTGTTGAGATATTATTGGAGCCATCACTCTGATAAGCATGTGGCTGAGATTCAAAATATTTAATCAAGAAAACAATGTTTAAAAGGCACACAGTTGTGCTTTTGAAAGGGAATTGAAAATGGTACATCTACTACTGCAAGAAAACCTTCAGCTATGGTAAGGACAAAACTGACCCCTGGTACAATCAAAAACTGAATTTAGGAAAAAAAATTCATGAACTGCACAGAAAGAAGAAAAAACTAAATAAAGAATCAAACGAGTCCTGGACACAAAAATATATTGAAGAAAAGTATTTGAACATTATACAGTCACTGAAAAAAGGTAAGATTTGAGTTAAAGAGTTATTGCAACAAAAAGAAAAAAGAAAAATTGGTCCAAAGAAAAATCAACTTGAAGATTGAACAAACATCATACCTTAATCTAACATTCACCCCATTATATGTTTCGTATGGCATTTCAACTGTTGAGAATTCAAATGAATATGTTTTCCTTTCATATATTTCTCCAGGAACATCCAATTCCCGCACTGCAAGAAAGACATCTCAGAGTCATGATAGATATATCACTAAAGATGTTTAAATTAGATGCTTAGACAAGGTGGAGGACTAGCAGCCAAAATATAATTCACCGAATAACAAACACAGAACACACATGCTGATAAACTCCAACTAGATCTCAGTCCCAAAAATGTTGGAACTTCCCCACTTACATCTTTTTCTCCTATATGATTTTGGGTGATCATATTTTCTGTAATAATTGGTATTACCACAGTGAATCATGCACAAGACAATGAGGAATAGACATAGAAACACTTCCTCAGTCTCCCAAATAAGCTCATTGAACTTTCTAAACCAACAACATTCCTTGGTTTCTTATCAGAACAAAAGAAATTGGGAAGGCATCATAAGTAACCCCTTAAGTCTAGACTTTATCAGTCATTTATCTTCGGATAGTTCAGGATTTAGAGAGAATGATAGCTTTATATTTTTAGGGAGAATATGCACTGTTTTAAACATGAATATTAGAATCCAATGTTTATGGTACTGGCATAAGCAAACCAATAGCTACAAATCCTTTTTGCCATTTGGTAGAGGACAAACGATATTTCTCTGAATACATAACACTAATGCACAAGAGCCCGTCTAACTCTAAGACAGCTTGAGCTGATTATATTTCCTACAAAGTTGGATATACACATACACACATGTTCACACATGCAAACATATATATACAAGAAAAGGTTGCTTCTTTGGTTCTTCCTGTTTGGTTTGGCCAGTCAAACTGGACCTTATACTAACTAATCAAAATATTGCTTCTCCTGACGAACCAAATTCATTAAGACAGACTAGAAGATCAATGAGAGCCAGCACTATATTATACTTACCTAGGGAAGTGAAGTCATAAAAGTTCCCTCTATCAAAGTACATCTCTGCAAAATAAAAGAAAAAAAAAATAGTGACATTTTCATTCCACAGAACATGAAAGATAGCAATCTGAAATCTTCGGAAAGCAATTCAGCTGCAACAATTTACTAATTTGAATAATTTGATCAATGAACTTTTCACAATCAGAACTGTTTCAGCTATCAATAAAAAAAAACTATAATTTACTAATTTGAATGATTTAAACAGCTGTCCAAGATTAAATTTCTGCCCTCACCAAAACAACTGCCACAAATCAATAACAACAAAATTTCTCAGGACAGATATAAGAACAGTAGATTGCTTATCCCTTGTAATTCTGCACTCTTATTAATGGAGCAACTAGCAACATTTGGATTTTGGACCGCCACAATTTGATGTACAACAAAGATCATCATTATTATATATATAAAATGTATACTATCTCAAATGGCGGATCATGAGATCATTCCGATGATTAAAAGGGATATAAAAAATATTTTAGGATCTGAAATCTGCAAATAAATCAATCTAGAAGAGCGATAACTTTAATTGTCCAACAACAAATGGGTAACTGTTTAATCATTAATAAGGTGCCCAAAGTAAAATGTTGATTCTTCAACAAACTCCAAAGTCCAAATAAAAATGTCTGCCAATTAGGATGCATTATTCCAGGTCCTAAAAGAATGCACATACATTTGAAGAGGGATGGAGGGGCACAAATGATTTTTCAAGATACTTCAAATTTAATGCTAATTTGTCAAACAGAAATGTTGAAGAATATCAAGTTCACCTATTTGACCAAGAAGCTCAACTTTTACACCATTGTGTTCAACCTTCTTCCCTTGAAGTGGTTCAATTGAAATCTGAAGGTAATCAGAAATATCAACATTTTGTAAAGCATTCAGGTAATCAGCATCAAACATTGATAGATATTTTAAAATTCAGCTGTACAAAAACAGGGTACCTTCCCAGAAATATTTTCTTGACTCTGGAAAAGCGGAACCATAACAGTTAGTCCATTTTCCTTCTTTATCGGAACCTGAAGAAATATAAGAAGTTTCAACATTAAAACAAGAATTTACACTACTAAAAACTAAAAATTACCAACAATGTTAATGTCAGCTCTCAACTTCAATCAAGAAAAACAGAGTTAAAGGATCCATAATATAACCAGTCAAGATCAATAGCACTCTCCAATCCATACATCATACATGACATGTAACAGCATTCTTATTCTTAAAACCAGAAGTCTGCAAGTTCGCAATGAAATTTATTGTCTTTTCATCCACAAAACATGAAGATCAATCCATTTAGTGCACAATAAGCACTAAAGTCACCTGCTTTCGGGTTTTTCCATCTGCAAATGTTATGAAGATATTACACGCCGGTTTAAAAGCACCAAGCAAGTAATTCTGCAAAAAGACAACGGAAATTAACAATTGCAAACAATTTTGTTTTTACTACAACAAAGAAATTAAAACATAATTTCAGCTTGTGATTGGAAAAGAAGACAACAAAAAACTCACCATGCTGTTTAAACTGCAGAGACTATCCTAAAAAGCCCTGCTCACAATCAAACCAACCATGAAAACCAGGCAAAAACTAATTAAGTAAAAAAAGTTAATTAAATATCATTAATTCAAACCCTAGATTGCAACTTTAAAAAATCTTCGTAATGACAATTGAAAATTACAAAAAGGGAAACGATTGCGAAACAAACATTTTGGGATCAAATTAAAGAAATTGCATTGTAAATTAACAGTTTTTGAAATCTTATCGTAATGAAGTACCTGGAAAATGTGTGCGTTTGAGAGGCGTCTGAGATTGGTAGATATGGAAGAGTAGAACGGAGTGATCTGTTCGAGGTTTAGTTCACGCCAGAATGAAAAAATGAACTAAAAATGTAAAATACAAGTACCCATTCTCTGCTTGATTCCACGTGGCGCTGACCAAATACGAAAAAAAAAAAATTCCCAAAACACCAATTAATCGCATTCTTGATAACTGAACTTTATAAGTAGTTTAATTATGGTCACTAAAGTATTTTTTGTCCCATTGAAGTCACAAAAGTTAAATTATTGTCTATCCAAAGTCACAAAACACACTTGGGATCTAATTTGTATGCCACGTGACACTATTACTAGACTAAGTATAGAAGCTATTGGATACATTAAATAAGAAAGACATGTGTCATGATTCAGAGTGTCATCATTTCTGGTATTAAATGGAGAGATTCACAAATGGGTTAATTTGACTCCATCACACATCCATTCAAGGCAAGTGTGCTTCCAAAGAAAACGAAGGAATGAAAGGGGTCTCGGGCTAATCAATACTCGAGCAGTGAGACAGACATAGCTTCTCGAGAATAGGGTATGGCTCGAAGAGGTTTACACGTTATAGAAGAAGTTATCAAGGTCGTGGGAAGTTACTTGACGTGAGAAACAGAAGTTGTGCACGTAGAATGTGGAGGAGAGAAGCCAATAGATAACTGTTGAAACCATTCAGTATAAATACTCGAAGGAAAACCTAGTGCAGACACACATCATAGACGAAACTCTTGCAATTTCATTTCTCAGTTTGTTTTGTTTTCAGTTCTTTCATTTTTGGTCCTTTTGTATTTCAATTTCAGTAGTTAATTGTTTATTTTTGTACTAATAAACATGTTGGATTTCAACAATTCCCTTGTTGATCAAGTAAGGACTTAGAATTTACTCATCCTTAATTAATGCATTTCAATTCCAAGCATTTCATTCGTTTTACTGCTTTCAACTTTTTCGCTTTCATTTAATGCCTTACTTAATTTCACGCAAGCAGTGTCCGTGTTCCTTGGTCATTTTAGTTTTAACTTGATTACTATAGTTTTATCTTTCTTTGATATTCTCGGTCATGGTTTCCATCGTTTATCCTTCTTCACATTAAAAGTCCTAAGCTGCTAGACATACCGAACCCTTAGTCAATTTATCACGGTCACTCATCACTATTTTACCCGAGAAACAATGCTTACTTTAACACTTGTTCCTGAGCGAATTGGCCCCAACAGAAGTGAAGACATCTAATCTACTCGTTATGCTACCTAACCCTTCTCAAAAACCAAACTTTGCAAACTCGGATATCTAGCATGTTTCTTCTTACTTATCAATCTAACATGAAATCATAAGCTACTACTCAGCGTATCACAAAGGTCTTACTCGTTGCTCGAGGCAGCCAACCACCAATTAACACTTAACGGTGTCGACTCGCACTCCAAATGTAGGAATAATGAACCTACACGATCTACAAAATATGATGCATAAACACCAACACTCTAATCGAGGGTATATTTGTTGCGACACTGGGAACCTGATCTCCTCGTCTCAATAATGTAAACACTTTGGTATGGCTTGTAACGTTAGCGTGAAATGGTCCACTCATGCCACCGGCACTGCCATTAGCAGATGTCCTACAAGTTATACCCAACACCACTTCAAACTCAGATGCAATAATGAATCCTTTGCGAAAGTTATGCTTATTTCGAACAGGACACTCAACAGCCCAATGTCTTGATCAACGACAGTAGAAATAGTTGCCTCTTTTTACAGATGGCACATGGAGGAAGTAAAAACCTCCCACTGCTCATAGGTGCAACTTAACCAAAAGTGAGTCCATTGTCGATCGTAGCTTTCTTACTATACTTCCTTCAATGATGTACTGTTACTAGAAAAGCTCAATAACTCGGGTGACAAACACTTGAAAATGCCCATACTCAATGAACTTAGCCACTAAGGTGACTAATTCTTGGTAGTGTATTTTCTTAATCAACTAGGGTGGATTAAGGTGGAATGTTGAGGTGCATTCTAACCAAAACTTTTTCATGGTGTTGTTTATCATGGTGTTGTTTATATCATAAAACATGCATCCATTAAGAGAAGGAAAGAACACTGTGACACACGTGCTAACTACGACCATAAGGATGAGAATTTGTTACATGTAAATTGATCTCATTTTTCTTAATGTAAGACCTCGCAGTGAACATGAGATTCTTTGCATTATATATCCTTAGGATCATTTACACATAAATGAATTATGAATCAGAATAGCTACCTTAGTGAGTTTGTATAAGGTTATGCATGATTCGACTAGATGAAACACATTAGGCAAGCAGATTGGTTCATGATGGATTGTATGATTGAAAAGGGGAAGATTGCTTTAGAATGCATTCATAAGTTTAGTGGTTCACTAACGTTTATGCTCATTAGTTAAAACATAATGGTTAATCACGAATTCAGCCTTTCAAGATCAAATGAGTTGAAAATTGATGATTATGTAAAGCAAACTGGGGTAAGGCGTATGTTCTAGCAAATTTGAGTTACTATTGCATACACTGTTAGAAAAAATGAGCTATTCTACAAGGCAAGCCTTTGAGTATGATTTAGTTGGAAAGTTGTTAAATATCTTTAACCATTATATAGCTTTTGAGTTCTTGTTGTATACTGGTTAATCACACGGTCTATTTTCCTGTATGACATGAAAGATCTTTATGACTAGAATTTTGGTTTCGTCATGTATCATGGTTGGATATGGTTCCATCATGTGGGAGTAAGAGACGTTGAAAAAAATGGTTCGCCCTTGATAGGTCAATTGGGTCAAACCTAGCTCAATCAAGGGTTAGTTGTTTTGTCATGGGCCTAGTTCAATTGGATTAGCCTATTTGAGTAAGTGAAAAAGATGAGCTTTATATATGTTGTAAGATAGCCCATTTAGCACCAATATAAATAGGTGCATCTAAACCCTATTTACGGTTAGATATGACATTAGTTGTAGCCACCAAAGACCACAACAAAAACACGACATTCTCTCTAAGGTGAAATAGAGAGAGAGAGAGACTGTTGGCCTCCACAAAAGATGAAGGATACTTCGCTCTTTGATTGCATAATTGTAAGTCTTCATGGGACTCTTAAACTATGGGCTAGGGATGCATTCTAATCGATTGATAATGGTCATAGTTTGCTCGCACTAGCATACAACTTGATCCTAGTTCCGCTATTCATCATTTCACTATGCTTATTAAGGTTAACACTCGAATTGTTAAATTATTTATTATTCATTCGGTCAGTTGTTTTTTGCATGTGCTACCGACAAATTTGTAGTGAGAAAAAATTCAAACTAATTTTCTCGCCATCTGTAATTAACAAGAAAATCCTTTTTGAAGTGAGAAATCCGTTTCCTTGCCCTTTTTTGGCGTTAATAAACGATTCAAGTGTGAGCCGTTTAACACAAATTTCTCAAACTACGCCGTCTTACCGATTTGCAACTTTCATTTCTCACCTTGTTTTGAAATCAACTCTGACCAAATTTTAATCCTTCTTCACATCCTAAACCGCAATGAAAATTGAATAAAAAATAGTCAAAGTACCATACTAATAGAAACAAAAGAACGTTCAAAATGTTTAGAGTGCGAAGGAAACCTACAAGCTAGTTCACGGTTTTAATACATTGGGTTTAGAGTGCAAAAAAGGCCAAAAGTTTAAGGAATCTTCAACATCATCCTTTTCTTGTTTTACTTATTGTTAGTAATAATAAATTCTCAATCACGTATTACACACGGAACTGCAATTCTGCAAATACAAACCAGCAAATTCAAAGCCAAGGAAAGCACTGCTGTCACAATTCTAAAAACAGATAAAAGGTGAAAGCTCGTTTTCCCTATAAAACTTTTTCATATTGTAGACTGAATAAAATTATAATGAGATCCACTTATCGAAAAGATTATGGAGAACATACCTAAAAGAAAAAAAAAAGGTATAATAATGATTAATTATGCGGGTTTTACATACTTTACAAAGTATTTCCCACAACTTATGCAGGCATCACTTTGTAAAATAATTAAAGAAATCAATTTGATACGTAAAAATCTATAAACTGTATGTTTCTTTAATGGCTAAACTATGAATCATGTCTTGATCCTTCTTTATCTGCTGAACCCAAATCCAAAGACTCCTTTCTTCTACTGCCCATCTTCAAAAGTCCATATAATTTCCTGAACTCCCTAACCGTATGAACACTTTCTCTACAGAACACACTTGCTGGTTCCTCATTCTCATCACCCGACCGAACCGACCGGCTTTTAGTCAGTCTCTGCCCACTAACCGAATCACTACTTTGCTTGGTTTGTAAAGCTGTAACCACAGATTTCAGAGCCCGGGTCGGCGAATTTCGGTTAGAGATCATAATCTCAGATATCTCAGCAGGACTTAAAGTTACTCCACTTTGGAAGATTTCCTCTACTTGAGGGAAAAGCTTGTGTTCCTTGACTCCTAAGTAATTGCTTGCTAAACTCTTGAATGATGGAAAATTACAGAGTGGAAACTCCACGTGAACATCAATTCTTCCTGGCCTCATTACAGCTTGATCAATCTGGTCTTTGCTAATGTTGTTGCTCATTGTAAACACCATCAATCGTTCCTCGCCGCAACCCGAAATGATCCCATCCATAAAATTCAACATTCCTGATGATGATAGTAACGATTTCTCGGACAATAACCGATCAAGATCCTCTATCACGATCAAAGACCGCGGTGATGTTTGCAGCAAGAGCATTCTCACGTCTGAATCGTCGGAAACATTGTAAATATTAACGTCGTACACATCAAAATTTAGTAATCTAGCCATCGCTGCAATGAAGCTGGACTTGCCGGTACCGGATGCACCGTAGAGAAAGTAACTCCGTTTCCAAACCCGGCCTAACCGGTGATAAAATTGTTTAGACTTTAAAAACAATTCAAGATCGGTTTTTAATTTGTTCTTCAAATCAGAATCCATGACCACAGTGTCCATTGTTGCAGGATGCGTGAATGGAACCGATCTCCACCGTCCATTCACATCAGGATCCTTCTCAAGATTCATGTATAGCTTTATCTCCTTTGTTTTCTGTTCGATGTCATCGGAAACAGAAAGAATGTGTTGCAAATAAGTGCGCAAAATTCTTCGCTTGTCCGTCTTCCTCAGCTTCAATACAAATGCTTTCTTCCGGGATGATGGTTCGGATTGCTCGATGCTCCAAAACAATCTTGCGCCAAGAAAGGTGTCATGAATTACCTGTTTGGAGTCGACGTGGAGGATGATGTCGTTGGATTTCGGACCCGAAAACAGGTTGGTGAAATCGGAGTCTTCAAAAGCAGGAAGTGAGGTTAGATAAGTCGAGACTTTGTTGTAGAGTTGGTTTTCTTGGAAGTGTTCGTTGTATTGCGGCACCTTGTAGAATTGGTACAAATAAAAACGATCTTTAAACGATCGAAACCCTTTAACAAGAATGGGTAGAAAAGAAGTTTTTGATAAGAATCTGAAGAGTAAAAAGACAAAGATGGCAGCAAGAATTGCAAGAATTGGGCTGCCACCGAGAAACATGATCGATGAAAATGAGGATCAACAGAGATGGGAAGTGGGTATCCTGTAAGAGATTTGCTTTGCATATACAGTTGAGAAAGATGGGGAATGCTTTTAATGGAAGAGCTGGTTTGTAGTGAAGAAAAGGCTGCAAATTTACTGGGTCAAAGAACCATCACGCCACGGATTGAGCAGTGCGGCTTGAATTTTCCACGCTTTGGTTCCGAATTTCTTGATTAACCTTGTAGTTATGTGTGATAAAAAAAAAAACCCGATGTACTGTTCATAGAGAACAAAAGTAAAAGTGAGACTAGTGATCATAAAATTACAAAGAAAAGTAAAATAAAATGAGCTGTTTAGTTAAAATAATTTTTTTCTTATTTTTTAAAAAAATTAAAAATAGTAATCAAAAATAAAAAAATTAAACAAATTTGTTTATCAAATACATTTTTTAAATATTTTTAATTTTGAGATAATAAAAACAAAATATAGAATAAAAAACTGTTTTTTCAACTAAATATAATTTTTATATCCAAGAATTAGTTAAGCCTGTTGTGTTTGAGAAATTGTGGGAAGCTTTAATTGAATTATGTAAAGTTTAAAATTCATTTAAAAGATTAATTTGTAGAATATTATTAAGAATTTTGGTAACATTGACCGTCAAAGACACATTCACAGAAACACTTGGCCTTGATGTGAAAGCTATGACTAAAGAGCCACTGATTATTCAGTTTCAAAAAAAAGCCACTGAATATTATTAAATGAAGGGGTTAGCCTTTGTTGAAAATTGTGGATACATATGCATTTGTCTTCCTCGTCGATCACTTGCATTGACGGTAGGTTTGGTTTGAAATATAAAGTCGGCAATAGGACTATGGAGGATATCTAATTATGATAAGCCATATGATCTTGACTGAAATTGCTGGTCCATTCAATACATTCAGCTGTCTTTGATTAGTACTTTTCTGTTGTCTTGTTTGGTCAAGAGCCTTTCATTTTTGCTCGTTGATGTTCAGCTAGAGAATATACTAGTTTGTTTGGTGGGAATCAAATCCAATCAATAAATACAACAAAGCACTATGATTGAGTGGTAGAGATTATGTGGTAGAATAGTAAGAACTCTTTTTTCTTTAACCAAAGATCTTAGGTGCAAACCTTAAATATGAAAAAATTTTAAAACTCATCGTAGGGAGAGTTTTGTCCCGTATATGAATCATCTCACACTTGAATACAAATCAGTCTGATGCCAAAGGTATCTTGAATACCGAATAGTTTGAAAAAAAATCTAATCAATAAATTTATAACAATTTGTATTAGCACCAAAATAGTAGTATCTTTGCTATCCTGCCTAAGCCTAAATAAACTGCGACCCAACTTAACCTAACTAAACCATTGTGGAGACAGATCGTTTGCTCATTGTGGAGGCTATTAAATCTGGTTCTTACAAGGAGAACCTCTCATATGCTGGTCTGATTCTGAATGATTGTATTGGCCTAATGTCTACCTTTCAATTTGTGATTTATTGTTTGTAAGCCGCACTGCTAATCGTGAAGCCCGTAAAAAGCCACAATGGCCAAATCACCCGAAAGGGTTGAGAAAGAGTGAAAAAAAAGATGGGAGCATATTGGAGTTATAAATTGAATACAGTAGTTTCCCGCATTGCAAAAAAGTGTTAAGAAAATATTTTATTATTTTTTAGAAAATTAAAAAACAAAGATAGAAAAATGAAATTTGTTAAAAAGAATTTAATTAACAAACATATTTTCTAAATATTTTTAATTTTTAAAAAATAAAAAAAAAAACAGAAAAATGTCTTCTAAACTAAATATAACCGCAACCTTTTCAAATAGGTATAAAGGCCGTCACAAATGCCCATAAAGGAATTCAGCTGAAGCTTTTTGTCACGACTCAAATTTGACCATGGCCAGTACATGAAATGAAGGAGCGGGCTCACCTCGAAATCTGAATACCTTGAATCTAAGAACTTATTAAATCTTGATCATTCATTTTCACTATTTGTGCAAAATATTTTATTAAACTTGAAAATTCAACATCAAGATAAATCTTTGACTTGACAAAAATTCGAATGAGTTTCTCTTATATCTAGAATAAACTTCCTGCAATAAATCTAACCAAACAACATTCATATACAATCAATGTCGATATGACCCTAATTTCTCAATTCTCACTTATTTGTTGTATCAAACTTTATATCTATACTTACATAGCAACTAAGAGGAAACTTGCAATTCCAGAAGGTAAGATTAGGGCGCACGAACAATATGCTAGCTTCTTGACCGAGGACTTCAAAGCTTAAAACGATAGAGTGACCTGCAAAACTGATAGGTTTGGGGGGTGAATGAAATCACGTGTTCGATAAGTAAATAAGAGACAACAAAATCTTTTTAATACATAAAGTTAAAATTAGTTCAAATCTCTTGAAATAGTTTATGGGGTTAAAATTATATGTGGTCACTGAACTTTGTGACTCAGTTTAACTCGGTCACTAAAGTTTAAAATTGTTTAGAATGGTCACTCAACTTTGCTAGAAAGTTCAAGACAGTCACTTTACTATTTTCTATCACTGGAATTATGATTGGATCGTCAAATCATCAATTTTTTACACATTAGTGTGTCTCGCAGACAAGAATAAAAATATAGGTTTTAATGGTTTCCACATGGACATTTTTATTATTGTTTGTATAATACATTAATGTGTAAAAAATTGATGATATGATGGTTCATTCATGAACTTCAGTGACAAAAAATAGCAGAGTGACTGTCATGAACTTTCTAGCAAAATTGAGTGACTGTTTTGAACAATTTTAAACTTTAGTGACTGAGTTGAACTGAGTCATAAAGTTCAGTGACCGCGAATAAAATTAACCCCAGTTTATGCATTGAGTTTTCAATCAAATAGTTTTCATAACTAAATAAACCATTAAGTTGAAATCATAGCTAAATACTAGTAGATACACTAATTTAAAAGTTTGAAATCCCCATTCTAAAACATAGCTTACAAACAAACAAAAAAAAGCGCAAATAATTTTAAATATAACTACTTTCTTTGATCATGAATTTAGTATGCAATGAAACAAATCAATTTTCTAATTAACAAAGTATAGAATTTAACTTGAATAAAAGTAAGCCAATGATAGGATAAACGAAAACACATTCATACAGCTCAATTATACTTTGAAGCTCAAATTCAAAATTTTATTTTGACACACTCATTAGATTTTATACTTATTCAAACGGAATTGGGAGCAATGATAGTTTCTCATTCTCTAAAATTTACAAGCAAAACATATATTCTTATAAATAGATATCAGACTAATTGAAAATCTTATTTATAAATCATCATCAATATCATTTTCAAAATGTTACAACACAAATCGCAAATATACATAAATGTAATAAGGGCCGAAGTAAAATTCATGCGAACGAATTGAAATGGAGCTAGCGATTAACTCTCACACTAAGGAAGCATTCTAGCAATCATCTCTTCTACTAGTGAAACAATCCAACAATTATCTCTTCTGCTAGCTGGAGCTTATTCTAAAACAAAGCACATCTTATATTTGGCCCATATAAATGCAATGAAATCATTCAAAAGGATTTTAGTCTCATGACTTAATTCTCAAAATGTTTATCGAAATAAATTTTACGTACTATTTGGAAAATACTTTATACATTAAAAGTATAATTCCCAAAGTCATCAAAATGTAAAGAACAATAAATATTTAGTTAGACTTGTAATTCAATCATAAAGAATTGTCTTTGGGATAATCCTCATCTCAAATTAGATTTTGATTTTTCTAAAAGTTCATTCAAAAATTTGAAATGCAAATGCACGAAAACCACTGATAAGTTCATAATTTAAATACCAAAAATAAATTTAAAAATTTATCCAAATTTATTTAAATAATTATCCAAAAATAATTATTCCAAAAATAATTATCCACCAATAATTATTCAAAATTATTATTCCAAATATAATTATTCAAAAATAATTATCAAAATTATTCGGGGTATTGCAGAAATGGTAAGGGCGGCGGCTAGGGTTGAAACCCTAACTGCTCCCTTGTGTCTAAGTTTTAAATTCTTTTTTCACAGAAGACCTTCTCAAGTGGTGTTTATCTATGTATGCTTTAAATTTGTCATAAATTGGTTCTTAATTTTGTGAGTCTTTAATTCTTAAATTTGTAAAGCAAATATTGTTAGGAGATGAATGTCGGATATTTGGAGACTATTAGAAATTTTTGTGTATAATTTTTTTAAATTGTTAAAGATTTCGAAGACCTTTGAAGATCTTTTAAAATATTCGAAGACCTTTGAAAATTTTTTGAAAACTTTTGTAGGCTTTGAAGACTTTTGTAGATATTTAAAGACATTTGAATACCCTTAAAAATCTTTAGAGACATTTGAATACCTTTGAAGACCATTGTCAATTTTTGAAAACTTTTGTATTTTTTTGTATACCAAATTAATTATCATTCAATTATATTAAAATTTGTAAATATTGTGTACACTAACACACACACACACATATACATAATTCAGCTTAATTTTAAAAATATATTAAATTAAAAATTTATTAAATCAAATTTATTATAAAAAAATTTTGAACTCTCTTTTGAAGATATCTAAAGATTTATAGAGATTTTTTAAGATTTTTTTAGATTAAATCAAATTTTTTATAAAAAAATTGTGAACTCATTTTTAAAGACCTTTAGAGACTTTTGGCACTTTTTGAAAAATTAAATTTTTTTTGCTGCAATTTTTTTAAGTTTTTGAAAAAATATCACGATTTCTCGTGAATATGATATTTTTCAAATTCTGTTTGTTTTTCACATTTTTCAAAATTAGAATTTTGGTTGATATTTGTTAAAATTAGAATTTATTTTTGTAGTTAATGTGTGATTTTCCCCTACTACTTTGGCCCTTAATAAAGATCCGATCTATAAAGAAAAAACCCTTCGAACCCATCGCTCTCTTTTCCTTCTCTTCTTCGCCGTTCATCCATGCGAGTTTAATAGGCAAGTACTTTAATTTAGTTATGCGAATCATTTCAGTTCAGTTCTGCACTTATTTTAGTTTGTTTAAAAATAAGTAATATACAAAAGTATACAAATGTATACAAAATTTAAAACATCGTATTTTTAAAAAACATATGACTAAATTTTTGTTAATATTTTTACCACGCTAGTCCATTGTATAATTTCTCATAAAGTTAATAATATTAAATTAATATATTTTATAAAAAATATAATTTAAAAAAAATGATAAACACCGAATTCCTGTATATATTATATTTTCTCACCCACGACCCACCGCAAAAAATAAGTTGTATTTTTAGTTCTACTTACCTCCTCAAGATGATTTTCTCCCTTCCAAACACCACTCCGTCATAGACGATTATCAGATGATTTCAGGCAATAAATTTCAATTGCCATATCCTTCAATGAATAGGAGACATCTATCAAATAAATGATCGGTTGGATAAAGCGTTATAATATCCACTCTGCCCAAAAACAGCGCCTTGGTAGCTCGTTCTTGTTTTTTTCCAAGGAGAAGCAGGCTTGTTCCAGGTAAAAAATTTTATAAACGTCATTGTAGATAGAATCGTAACTTTCCTTGAGAATCGCAACTGTGGTTTTTTACTATCACCGCCATTGACCACCCTCAACTTCACCACCACCAAGTCCTCAGTCACCTGCCACCACTTCTCCTCCACATTCACAATCACCACCGCTATAATCTCTGTTGTGATTGAAGTGATATTTTCATGAAGAATTGTAAAGTTATGTTGGTGTTTGATGAAGCAAGTCAATATGGGACGGATTGGAGACGAAAAGGAAATTTTTTGGCTGAACAATGCAAGACACGGCCTGGGACATTGTCGTGTCCCAGACCGTGTCATGGGAAAAGTTGACACACGGTCGTGTGTGAGACCGTGTAATATTTTGTTTTACACAGACAGGATTTATTGCCCATGTTTTTGTTGCCTTCAACTGTGTCTTATTGGTTACTGCTTGTGTCTTCGTTCTTGAAGAGTTTAGGACATGTTTTACGCTTTGGAATGATTTATTTTGACTTGTATTCTTTGTAAACATATAAATAGGTGGTTTCGAAGCAATCTTGATGCTTTTGGTGGCCATTGGAAGCCTTTGAATGCCATTGTAAACTTTGTAGCTTGTCTTGACTCAAAAATAATAGAATTACTAGCTCTCTGCCCGTGGATGTAGATCGGATTGATCGAACCACATAAATATTTCATTCTTGTGTGGTAGTGTTTTGGATTAAGCTATTGTTTTGATTTGCAAAACAATTACAAAGGTTTTAAAAAAAAGTTTTATTTTTTAGCAAGAAATCCAATTCACCCCCTCCTGGATTGTTATATTGGGATTACACAAGCTAAAGCGAGCATTGTATGGACTAAAACAATCATCTTGTGCATGGTTCAGTCAATTTAGTCTAGCAATGAAGAAGTTTGAGTTCCATCAAAGCAACTCAGATCACACTCTCTTTTTAAAGCAACGAGAAGGGAAGCTCTTATAATTTACGTGGATGACATGATCCTCACTAGAGATGATA
>CAODLS010306860.1:0-14381 GCA_948243855.1 Flueggea neowawraea
AAAAACCAACCTAGGAATCAACCCTTGATCCCTCTCACAATCACTCTTTTCAAAGGTGTTTTCAAAACACTCACCAACAGATTAAAAGCTAGTGATACAAGTAGATGAAGAATAAATTTTAAGAGCAAATACACTTGTATCAATAAAGGAGAGATTCAATGCTTTGATGCTTGGTAATTGTTAGAAATCAATGCTCAGATATTTTCTCTTTTTGTTTCTAGTCTCCCAAGCATGTATTTATACTCTTCTCTTGATTTCAGACCGTTGTGGGATGTAATGTAGCCATTGTGGCATTAAATGAGGCGCATTTAATGCACTGTCAGAGTCTTCTCGCGTACGTGAGACTAATCTCACGTACGTTACCTGACTTGATATTCAGCACACGTACGTGATAAGTACATATACGTACGTTGATCATAGCTAATCCCCAGTTCATGTACGTTAACAATTTCTGACGTACGTGACTTCTATGTCTGAACCATCCAGTAGCTTCTGTTTTCAGTCCGAAGCATCTCACGCACTTGAAATTCATCTCACGTACTTTAATTCAATGTGACGTACGTGAATTTTATGTCTTGCGTACGTGAAAGATCAATACTTGACCGTTGCTTCATCTGTTTATCTCGACCACGTGAAATTCAAAATAGAAAATCCTCTGAACTGCAATCTTCGTCTTGTCTTGTATATCTAACGTACGTGTGTTACTTCCATATACACACGTACGTGTGGCTTCATGCCTTCAGTTGATTCAAGACTTCAGTTTTCCCGCTTTAATTCTGATCAAATTTCACGTACTTTGGATACATTTCACGTACGTGTTAATTTCTAACGTACGTGAACCTTTTCTAACGTACGTGTGTTCATTTCTTTTTAGTTCCAGTAGCTTCTGTTTCAGCTCACGGTAGAATTCAGGTACTTGAGGCTTCACTGACGTACGTGACATTAACACACGTACGTGACTTTGTATTGATGTACGCGAATCTTGCTTCAGATCAAATTCTGCAGTGTGTTCATCATCAAAACTTTAGAGAAATCTCAATGTTGACAATCCTTGGTCCAACAAGAGTGTCTCTGTGTGATAAAGTTACTCGAGTAAGAATGTAACTTACTCGAGTGGTCGTGATCCAGAAAGCCAATAAATCACCCTAAGGAAATTGTCACTCTAGTGGAATTATCCGTTACTCAAGGAAGAGACAAGTTCAGAAAGATTAGACATGTTCTAAGCTAGAGTTACTCAAGTGAAACATTTCTCACTCGAGTGAACGTGATTTTTGATCTGTGAGGTCCAAGTTAATTAAGACCAATATGGAAGGAAATCAATGCACAACGGTCAGAAATCTTTGATTACTTGAGTAATTAATTTTCTTACTCGAGTAAGTCAAGCCTAAACTCAACCGTGGAGCTTCAATAAGGGAGTTTGTCGAGTAGACCATATTGTTACTCGAGTAAGCACTAAAAATGAAAGATAATCAAGATTGATTTCACACTCCAACGAGCATATTGTGAGTCACAACGGCTATAGAAAGATTAGGAAGTATAAATATACTTCCAAAGTAATCCAGTGGGACACAACAACGACTACAATTAGATTGCAACTTGAATTATAGCTTTGTTCATTATTCTTGGTGATACAAGTCTAGCTGGGCTTATCTCCTATTTTAAATTACTTGTATCTTTGTTCCAAATCTATTGGTGAGTTATTTATCATTCATAAATAGAGAGTTTGTGAGGTTGGGATCAATGGTAAATCCTAGATTGGTTTATTCTTGAAAAGAAATTAAGAATTGTAAGAGTTCTCACTTTGCTTGAAAGTGAAAGTTTTAAGAAAAGATTGAGAATAGTGGAAATCCTAAATGGTGAGACTTAGATAGTGGATGTAAGCAAGTGTTTGGCCGAACCACTCTAAAGTCTTTGTGTTCTTTAGTGTTTCAATTTGTTCCTCACGTTTTTTAACGAAAATAATTCAAAGCCTCGATTTTCACACTATTCAACCCCCTTCTAGTGTGGCATTTGCTCTTTCAATCACTCCAAAGCTTCATTAATTACCCAATTAATATTTAAAAATTATTTTTAATTTTATAACATAAAAATTTATTTTCTAAATTAATTAAAAATTATTAAAAATCGCTGGGTATTACATACTTCCCCTTTCAAAAGAAATTTGTCCTCGAATTTTCAGACAAACGGGATAATGCTAGGATCTAACCTAAACCTCCCAAAAATACGTTTTGCCAAAAGCAAACAAAATCTTACTAACTCTCTGCCAAACTTGAGCAAAGCTCGAAAACACAGAACAATGAAATGCAAAAAATGTAAGAAATGCAACAACTAAAATGAAATACATTGATCTACAAATTAGCAAAGCTGAACAGGTGCAGATATCTGCGCCGCATCTCATCCTTGGCCTCCCAAGTGGCCTCCTCAACTGAATGGTGTCTCCAAATCACTTTCACTGAAGTAATCTCTTTGCTCCAGAGTCTCTTGACCTGTCGGTCAACAATCCTCACAAGAACCTCATCATATGACAGATCAGATCTAACCTCGATAGACTGTGGTGCTAGAACATGTGATGGATCAGAGATATACTTTCTCAGAAGTGAAATTTGAAAGTCTAGATAAACAGAAGAAAACTGAGGCGATAATGCCAACTTATAAGCAACAGTTCCAACTCGGCCAATAATCTCAAAAGGACCAATGAATCTCGGGCTCAACTTGCCCTTCTTCCCAAATCTCATAACACCTTTCATGTGATACTTTTAGGAATACATGGTCTCCCACCTCAAACTCCAAATGTTTATGCTTCGGGTCAGCGTAACTCTTTTGACGACTGTGAGCTGTCTAAATTCGCTGTTAAATCAGTCTAACCTTCTCAGTGGTCTCCAAAATAAGATCTGGCCCAATCGTTCTGTATCACCAGCCTTGGCCCAACATAGAGGAGATCTACACTTCCTACCATACAAGGCCTCATAAGGAGCCATCTCGATGCTCGATTGGTATGAGTTATTATACTAAAACTCCACCAACGGCAAATGAGAATCCCAACTCCCAGCAAAATCCAAAGTGCAAGCTCTCAACATATCCTCCAAAGTCTGTATCGTACGCTTAGACTGGCCATCTGTCTATGGATGGAAAGCAGTGCTAAAGTCCAATTGAGTACCTAACTCATCCTGAAGTTTATGCCAAAACTGCGATGTAAATTGGGATCCTCTATCAGACACTACAAAGATCGAAATAACATGTAAAGATATAATCCTCTCAATGTACAACTTTACTAGTCATGTTGCTCTGTATGTCATATTGACAGGAGGAAAGTGTGCAGACTTGGTCAATCGATCCACGATGACCCAAATGGAATCATATCCAGACAATGTCTTCGGTAATCGCACTATGAAATCCATCGTGATACGATCTCACTTCTACTCCAAAAGAGGCATTTGTTGTAACAATTGAGGAGGACAGTGGTGCTCAAACTTAACCTGCTGACAGTTCAAACATCGACTAACAAACTCAGCTATGTCCTTCTTCTTTCCTGACCACTAATATGATTTGGTACATCTTAATATACCCTGGGTGAACATAATATATAGAACTATGACCCTCAGTCATAATCTCCTTGTGTAAACCAATAGAAGATGGTACGCATAACCTTAAATCGAACCAAAGGACTCCTGAATCATTAACATTGAATCCTGGTACTTAAGACAATTTGACTTTCTCAATCAAACTCTGAATTTAGGTATCCTCCTTCTGAGCCTCTCGGATCCGATCCAAAAAAATAGGTTTCGCCTCAACGTGACCAAATAGTGCTCCAGAATTATCAAACTGAAATACAACTCCACTCCTCATCAGACTCTGCCACTCTGACACTATTGATCGTCTCTCAACTGCGATGTGAGCTAAACTCCCCATCGACTTCTTGCTCAAAGCATCTGCAACCACGTTAGCCTTGACAGGATGATATGATATGGTGCAATCATAACCCTTCAATAGCTCTAACCAACGTCTATGCCTCAAGTTCAGGTCTCTCTGCCAGAAAATGTACTTCCAACTCTTATTGTCTATAAAGATCTCAAAAGTCTCTCTGTACAAATAATGTCTCCAAATATTTAATGCAAAAACTACGGCTACCAACTCCAGATCACGTGTCAGATAGTTCTGTTCGTGCTTCTTGAGCTATCTTGATACATAGGCAATCACCTTGCCATACTGCATCAATACACAACCTAGTCCAACTCACGATGCATCCTAGTACACCGCCAAACCTCAAAAACCATGGTAAAACCAACACTGGTGCACTCGTTAAAAGTTCCTTCAACTTTTGAAAACTATCCTCACATCTGTCAGACCAAACAAACTTTACTCCTTTCTGAGTCAATCGGGTCATAAGAGCTTTTATCCTAGAAAAGTCTTGGATAAATCTCCTATAATATCTAGCCAAACTGAGAGAACTCTAAATCTTCGTAGATGTCTTAGGCCTCTCCTAATGGAGTACAACCTCTACCTTCTTCAGATCAACCAAAATACCATCACTCGACACCACATGTCCGAGAAATGCTACTTGTTCAAGCTAGAACTCGCACTTGAAGAACTTAGCATAAAACTGATATTCTCTCAAAGTCTGCAAGACTGACCTCAAGTGATCCTCCCTACTCCTCGAGTAGATTAGGATGTCGTTGATGAAGACAATCACAAACCGATCTAGATACAGCCTGGACACCCTGTTCATCAAATTCATAAATGTCGCAGAAGCATTCGTCAATTCAAATGACATTACCAAAAACTCATAATGCCCGTATCTAGTCTGAAATGCAATCTTTGGAATGTCCTCACCTCTAATACTCAACTGGTGATATCTCGAACTCAAATCAATCTTAAAAAACCACTATGAACTCTACAACTGGTCAAATAGATCATCTTTCCGTGCAAGTGGATATTGGTTCTCCACCGTTATCTTGTTCAACTGTCTGTAATCAATGCACATATGAAGGCTTCCATCCTTCTTCTTTATGAACAAAACTGATGCACCCTAAGGTGAAACGCTCGATTGAACAAATCCTTTTTCCAACAACTCTCTCAGCTGAGCCTCTAATTCCTTCAATTTTGCTGGTGCCATCCGATACGATGAAATCGATATCAGATCGGTACCAAGCTGTAACTCTATAGCAAACTCAATCTCCCAATCAGGTGGAAGTCCTGATAACTCCTCGGGAAACACATCGAAGAACTCTCAAACTACTGGGATGTCTCTAACACTCATTTTTGGTCTTTCTGGCTAAACCAAAACAAAGGCCTAATATGCCTCGCATCCTCGCAGGTCATCTTCTCTACTCTAATAGGGGATACATAACTCCGTACCACACTATCTCGCTCACCCTAATAACATAACTTAGTCTAACTAGCAGCCAAAAACATACTCTCTTTGCAAAACAGTCTAGGGTAGCATGCCTAGTCGTAAGCCAATCCATACCGAATATGACGTTGGCTATTAGTTTACGCCCATCAATGGAAATCGTACAATCCTTAACCCCTAACTCAGTCACAATCTTGCTGCCCAAAGGTGATGACACCTCTAATAATTTATCCAACGAATGCAACACTAATCCTGAATGCTCAACAAAATAAGGAGTGATGAATGAATGCGATGCACAGTATCAAATAACACCTAAGTAGAAGATCCATATATAGATAACGTACCAGTCAATACAACATTAGAGGTATGCGCCTCCTGATGGGCTAAATGATATAAGTGAGCCTGCCCCTTATGGGAGAACTGTTCTGCCCGGTCTGTCCATGGCCACTACCTTGTTCAATCTGACTACAGCTCCCAGAAACTATCTTGCCTCTACCTGCACCTCTGCCAGCTCCAGTGCCAGCGGTGCATATACCTTCAACCACTAACTTCACCGTCTATGATCCTATGCCACATCTCATCGAAAACTCAGCCATATTGTGTCCCGGTTGCTTGTAATGAAAATAGAGACCTGCCACTTTTGTGCAAACGCCAGGGTGTCTCTTCTCGCAAGTCTCGTAAGACGGTTATAAGCCTTCAAAACTCTCATCTCTGGCATGCCCAACTGGTTGTGCCACACTAGCAGCTTGAAAACTTTGTCCCTACCTCTGCCTTCCAGATGACTGTCTACGTCTCTGCTAAGACTAAACACTCTGTCCTCAGCCCTGCTGGCCTTTAGATGTACCATCATTCTTCATCGTTTTGGGCTTTCTCAGATGTCTCTCGTCCTGATACTTCATACCTTTCGTAGCCTCTGCGATCTACGCTATGGTATGCAAGTTTTGGGTCCCTACCACCCTGCTAATCCTGATCAATAACCCGTTCAAAAACTTCCTTGCCAGAGCCTCCTCGCTCTTAGCCTCATGTGGTGCATACCGACTCAAATATCTGAATTAGTCCTCATACTCGGTCTCTGTCAAACTCGATTGCTGCTCAAACTCACTAAACTTGTATGCCTTCTTATCCCTCACACTCTGAGGAAGGACAGACAAAGTGAACTCAGTCTTGAACTCATCCTACAAATTAATCCTACCTTATCCGATGCCCTTCCACCATCTAGCCGCTCGACCTTCTTGTAAGAATGTGGAAAGTCTGATCCTCATAGCATCATCAGTGAGCTCCATCACATCGAAGCATCTCTCCACTGTGAAAGTGAAATCCTGGGGATCATCTCCCATCGCGCTCACAAATCTAGGCGGAGCGAGCTTCAAGAATCTGGTGAGATGAGACTCAACGTCCAACTGTGGCTCTACTAGAGCTATAACATGTGCTGGTGTTGCTGCCTCAGGCTAAGGTTGAAAATTGGTGGCTCGACCGCTAGTAGAACTGGTTGACCTCCGGCATCCTGTCTGGTCAAAAGCGCCTTCACCAGTAAAAGAACCTGGGTGAATCGCTCAAGCGAATCTATCGGATCTACAGGCGGTGGCGGCTGCTGAGGTGTAGAGACCACTAGCAAACTAGCACATCATGCTGCTCATCTACGGAATGAGAGACGAACTCATCAATTCTCTTGGCAAATCATATACAAATTCTGATATTGTGAGGAATATTTTAAGGCTTTGCCAAAAACGTGGGCTTCTAAGAAAGATGCAATTTTAGAAGCCAAGGATCTAATTCTTTGCCTTTGGAGGAGTTAATTGGTTCTTTACTTACTCATGAAATGAGTATGAAAGAAGATGAAGAAAAGGAAGGTAAGAAGAAAAAGAGGACAAAATTGGGCATTGCATTGAAAGCTCAAGCTCAAGTGATGATAATGATGATGGAGAGACTGATCTTGATGACGTGGAATACCTCACAAAGAAATTTTGCAAAATCTTTAGTAAAGAAAGATGTGCAAAGGAGGCAAACAAGAAGAAAATCAAGCTCATTTGCTATGAATGTCATAAACCCGATCATGCTAGACCGGATTGCCCTCATTTGAAGAAGAATAGCAAAAGGAGAAAAAGAAGATTCTTTGATCATGATTCAAGCTCCAGTAATGATCATGTTTTTAAATTGATATCTCTTGATGCATAAACTAATTTTGTGTTTTTCAAAGGGGGAGATATATTTTCACTGCTGTGCATGTTTTGAAACAAAAAGGGAGAGTTATCTTTCCAAAATCATTTATTTGATAAAATGCATTTATTTAAGGAGAGTTAAAATTGTGCATTTGATTATTTGGGAGAGATATATTTTTAACCTTTTTGATGATACAAAAAGGGGGAGAAGTGTACATGAATTTGTTGGAAGAAGTCTGCACGAATTTGATTAAATGTTTTATCATTTCACATATATTTTACAATTGGTATCATGCTTTACAATTGCTAGCATTATTTCTTTGAACATCATATATTAATATGTTGGACTAACCAAGTGACAAGGAGTGAAATCCTTGATCAAATTGTTTGATATTGATGAATAGATGTTCAAATTCATGTATGTTTTGTCATCATAAAAAAGGGGGAGATTGTTGACTTCGGTTTTGATGATGATGATGATTGCAAAACATCCATGAAATATGTGCTAAGTTGCAGACTTGTTGATATCTTGATACAAAGCACGTTATGATTATGCAAGTCACGTTGATCATTATGAAAATGGCATTAAGGCACCTTACACTTGATACAAGGCGCATAGATCATCCATTCAAGAAGTGCAAAGTATTAGATGATCATCAATGCACATTACACAAGCTACAACACACGTTATTGGACTTGTTGAATGATACAAGGCAGGTTGTAGAGCAAAAGATGAAACTTTTGAAGAAATGCTCAACGCATGTTACAAACGGTGCAATGCATATTGACGAGGTCAGATGAGGACAAAGCCAAGACGCTCCTCGGGATTCAAATTTGAATATTCTCTGACACGCTGACGTGGATTAAAGGAGTGCAACACAATTTTGTTTCTTTAAGAACCAAGACACTAGTGAATTACCTAAGAATTGGCAAGTGCCTGAAGTGCTTTTCCTATCTAATTGGTTTCCAGCATGATCGGCATCGCTATAACCAACTAAATCAAAGCAATCAATTTTAGGATACCACAAGCCAACATTCTTCGTATTAATCAAATATCTAAAAATTCTTTTGACATCACTCAAATGAGATTTTTTTGGACAAGATTGAAAACGTGTACAAAGACAAACACTGAACATAATATCAGGTCTACTTGTTGTAAGGTAAAAGAGGGATCCAATCATACCTCTATAAAGCTTTTTCTCTACTCCTTTTCCTTGTTCATCTTTGGGTTAAGCTGTTGTGTTCATTGGAGTTAGGTAGATTTTGCATTCTCCATTCGAAACTTTTTAAACATATCTCCAATATATTTGCTTTGGTTGATGAAGATGTCATCCATTGTTTGCTTAATTTGTTGTTCGAGAAAGTGACTAAGCTCTCCCATCATGCTCATTTCAAATTCTATTTGCGTCAAGTCAGAAAACTCATTACAAAAAGATGGGTTAATAGCACCAAATATTATATCATCAACATAAATTTTAACTAACAATAAGTCCTCATTTTTGTACTTAATAAACAAAGTATTGTCTACTTTACCCCTTGAGAAACTATTGTCTAATAAAATTGGCTTAAGCTTTCATACCATGCTCTAGGAGCTTGCCTTAAACCATATAAAGCTTTCATAGCTTGAAGACATGGTAAGGATGGTGAGGATCTTCAAATCCAGGAGGTTGTTCCACATACACCTCTTCCTTGATGTAGCCATTCAAGAAATCACTTTTCACATCCATTTGGAACAACTTTAAATCCTTGTAACAAGCATAAGCACATAGAATTCTTATAGCCTCCAAGCTTGCCACTGGTGCTAGAGAATCTTCAAAGTCAATCCCTTCTTCTTGAAGATATTCTTAAGCTACAATTCTGGATTTGTTAGTGAAAACTTCTCCTTCTTCATTCTCTTTGTTCCTAAACACCCATTTGGTTCCAATCACCATGACTATGCCCGGTCTTGAGACAAGTTCCCATACTTAGTTCCTTTCAAATTGATTGAGCTCTGGTTGCATAGATTGAATCCAATATTCATCTTCTAGAACATCATTCACATTCTTGGGGACTATTTTGGATATGAAAGCAAAGTTTGCAATATGCTTTAGAGTTGATCTTGTGACTACTCCTTTTGTAGTATCACCAATAATAAGTTCTTTGGTGTGATCTCTAGCATATCTCCACTCTTTTGGTAATTCCTTTATTGTTCAATCTTTTGATCATCTTTGCCTTGCTTTGTTGAATCATATTTGTCATTCAAGTTTAGATTCTCGAATTTGCTTCTAGTACCTACATCATCATCATCAACAACAATTCTAGAAGAAAGATGGTTAGTTTCATAAAAAAATGACATGAATTGATTCTTCCACTTTCTCAAGTCTTTTGTTAAAGACTCTATATGCCTTACTAATTGATGAATAACCAAGGAAAATACCCTCATTGGATTTAGCATCAAATTTTCCTAGGGCTTCCTTTCCATTGTTGTGGATAAAACATTTGCAACCAAAAGTATGAAAATAAGATATATTGTGCAACCTACCCTTCCACAACTCATAAGGAGTCTTTTTTAGTATGGAATGAATATGAGCCCTATTCACTGCATAGCATGTTGTATTTACAGCCTCGGCCCAAAAATACTTTGACAAATTGTTCTCATTTAGTATTGTCCTTGTCATTTCTTGCAATGTCCTATTTTTCCTCTCAACAACTCCATTTTGTTGAGGTGTCATTGGAGTAGAAAAATTATGCAAAATATCATGCTCCTCATAATAGGATTCAAAAGGATCACATTAGAATTCTCCACCTCTATCACTCCTAATGGAGGCAATGGTCTAACCTTTTTCATTTTGGACCCTTTTGCGATATGATGCAAAAGTATGAAAAGTTTCATTTTTATGTGCTAAAAAGAAAACTCATGTAAAATGTAAATAATCATCAACAATCACAAAACAATAGGTTTTCCACCAAGACTTAGAGTGCTAGAGAGACCAAATAAGTCCATATGTAAAAGCTCTAAAGGTCTTGTGGTAGAAATCAAGTTTTTTCTTTGAAAAGATGATTTTGAATGCTTTCCTTTAACACATGCATCACACACTAAATCATTTTCAAATTTGATTTTTGGTAGACCTTTTACTAAATCTTTTCTTGAAAGCTTTGAAATGGCATGCATGCTAGCATGTCCTAGCCTTTTATGCCACAGCCATGTATCATCATTGACACTAACAAGGCATTTTTCATTGAAAGCTTTTGAATCAAACAAGTCAACAACATAGATATTATTATGTCTAAAACCAACAAATAAAGCACAATCATTATCATCATATACAACACATCTATTTGGTTCAAAAACCACCTTGCAATTTTTATCACAAAGCTGACTTATGCTCAACAAATTATGTTTTAAGCCATTTACAAGCAAAACATCATCAATGGTAGGATTAGGGGACTTACCAACCTTACCTTCTCCAACCATCTTACCTTTACCATTGTCACCAAAGGTAACATTACCTCCATATTTAGGTGAAATAGTTGAGAACATGACTTTGTCAACCACTATCAAGATACCACATGTTCTTCTTGGTTTTGGCTCTCATACATACCTACAAAGACACATCGAACTTTTGAAATTGGTACCCAAGCCTTTTTGGGTCCTTTTGCGTTAGTAATTACTAAGTTGGGTAAGATTGTTCCTTTTGGAACCCAAATTCGTTTAACCCCAACATACCTATGCTGTCTTAATTTGCAAGAGTAAGCATAATGACCATTAATGCCACAATAAAAGCATGCATCATCCTTTGAAAATCCTTGTTTCACAAAAAAGATTTTTGAACTATTTTTAGTTGAAAAAGGAATATAGCCTAAATCATGCTTGGATAATGATTGTCTTTGAGACCTTAAAATTTTCTCAAGGTTTTCCTTTCCATTGGTGAGCTTTGTGGCAATGGATGAGAAATTTTCAACACTTTTCTTCAAAACAGATTTTTCATTCATCAAAACCTCATTTTCCTTCTCTAAGGCTTTCACCTTAGCTTCAAGTTTTGAAAAACTCATTTTGAAAGCAATATGCATATAGCCAAGTTCCTCAAATTTACTACTTAAATAATCAAAAGCATCTTGCAATTCATCAAAAGTGTAAAGATCAAATACCTATTCATCATCATCACTTGATGAATCATCTTCCTTGCCATTAGACATAGTTTGCCATCTCCTCTATCTCTTCATCCTCATCCATGTTTGACTCATCACTATTGCTCCATGTTGCCTTCATGGCCTTTCCCTTCTTCTTCTTTGAATATTTTGAAAATTTCTTGGGAAGAGTACACTCTTACTTGACATGGCAGGTTTGTTGCAATTATAGCAAATGATTGAGCTTTCCTTCGTAGAGTCCTTCTTGAATTCCTTCTTTGGCTCATCTTTACTGTTTTGATTCTTGTTCTTCTTTCATGGCTTGTTCTTCTTCATGAACCGCTTGAATCTTCTTGCAAACATGGAAATTTCCTCATCATCACTCTCAATTTCCTCTTTAATTTCAGAATCTTCAATCACCCTAGATTTTAGAGCTATTCCTCTTCTCTTGCCATTTTTTGATCGTTGATCTTCATCTTCATACAATCCCATCTCATGAGTGGAAGAGATCCAAGTAGTTCTTCTAAAGGTAACTTGTTGAGATCTTTTGCTTCCAGAATTGCATCTTTCTTGGATGCCCAAGATTTAGGTAATGCCCTCAAGATTTTTCTCACAACCTCTAAGTTTGAGTATGTCTTGCCAAGAGTTTTCAATCCATTTAGAATGTCATTGAAGCGATCGAACATCTATTGGATTCCTTTTCCCTCTTTCATCTTGAAAAGCTCATACTTGTGAACAAGAAGTGAGACCTTGTTCTCCTTCAGTTGGGATGTTCCTTCATATGTGATCTCCAAGGTTCTCCAAATCTCATGAGCAGTAGAACGATGCTGGACCTTGTTGAATTGTGTTTTGCTCAAGGCACAAAATAAAATGTGCATGGCCTTGTTGTTATATCGCACCATTTCTTCGTCACAATCTGTCCATTCAGCTTTTGGTTTCAATATTTCTTCTCCATCTACTATCTTCACAAGAATATAGGGACTCGTTTCTACTACATCACATACTTCTTCTGCTTCACACCTTAAGAAGACCATCATTCTTGTCTTCCAATAAACATAATCACTGCTATCAAAGAAAAGAGTTTTGTTAGTAGCCAAACCTTCATAGTTGAATATATCTCCCATGGATGCTATTTTGGATCTTATACTCAAGGTTGTTAGACCTTAAAATATTGAGCCTTATCTCTTATACCAATTGTAATCTCAATATGGTTATCCAATAGGGGTGAATTGGATTTCTTGCTAAGTATAAAAGCTTTTTAAAACTTTTTGTAATATTTTGAAAAGCAAAAGTTGATAGCTAAATCCAACACACACAATCACAGAAACTGAAATGAAAATAAGTAAGGGATAGAGAAAACAAATCAGCGATTTATAGTGATTCGGTCTTCCTTGACCTACGTCCACTCCTCTAGGCTCAAATAGAGAATTTCAATCCACTAAATCTTCCTCACTTGCTGGTGGAGGCAAACTGTTACAACCTCTTGTTTTTCAGGCTCACAAGATAACCTTTACAACCCCTCGTTTTTAGCTGGCTCAACAAGAAAACCAACACCCATTTGTTTTTCAAAGGCAACAAACAAGAAAACATATTCTACCCACAAGCTTTACAACCAAAGCTTGATTACACAAGGTTTAACAGAACGAGAATGATCTTCTCACACCAACTCTCAAGGCAAATAACAATACAAAAGCTTAGTTGAGGTGTAAGAACTTGAAAACTCTTAGAAAGAGAAAGTCAAGAATGAAATTTCCAAAGCTTAGGCACACTCTCAATGCGTTCTCTACTTGTCTCTAAAGTGCGTACATCTATTTATAGGTAGATTTCAAAATGTAGACGTTGAGAGACTAGAAATAGTCGTTAAGAGACGAGAAGAAAATTTTGATTTTGATGACATCAGTAGGTACAACATGCATTGTAACCCATGCAACGTGCGCTGTAAATGTCCCATTGACGTACAATGTGACTTGCTTCCTTTTAACGTGTCTTGCATCCAACTCTGATGCTTCGGCTTCAAATGGTGCACAATGTAATGTATCTTGTGTTTATGCAACGTGACTTGAGTCTCCATCCTGAGTGCTCACCTGGAACTTTTCTTCTTACAATGTGACTTGTGTCCATTTGCAACGTGCATTGATCATCCCTTAGTGTTCGTTCCATATGGCACTTCAACCTTCAACGTGCGTTGTCAATCTCCAAAGATATGTCCTTTAATTCTGTCACGTGATTATGTCATGTGTTAGAGAATATTCAAATTTGAATCCCAAGGCGTCGACTTGTCAGATGCTGACATCACCTCCTTCAACGTGACTTGTATCTGCGTACAACTTGCATTGAGGAATGATTTTAAAGGCAACTTCTTTACTCACAACGTGACTTGAAATGTAGTGTAACATCGATTTCCATTGCTTGCAGGTCGACTTCAAGTCTGGTGCTCATTCTCATCAACGTGACTTGTATAACCTTCAACGTCACTTGTACACAAGTGCAATTCATGCCGAGAGCACTTCATTCACATAACGTGACTTGTAGATAAGTGCAACTCATGTCGATAGCACCTCATTCATATAATGTGAATTGAGCTTCATGCAATGCGACTTGTAGTTTTAGATGCCTACTGCCTCATTAGTTCAACTCGATAATGTGACTTGTATCTTATGTTGTGCGACTTGTACCTCATCTGGAAAACCCAAAATTCCTTTGGTATGATCAACGTGACTTGTAGGGGTGAAACATGCGCTGATCATACTGCATGTTAGACTTTG
>CAODLS010306896.1:0-31980 GCA_948243855.1 Flueggea neowawraea
TATTTAACTTTTGTTCCCGATGATGAAATTGGAGGACATGATAGTGTTGAGAAGTTTGCGGATTCTGATGTCTTCAAGAACATGAATGTTGGCATTGTACTTGATGAAGGTAACAGTTGCTAAATGAATTTTTGTCATATGTTAATGTCAAGTGCTAATCTGTTTTAAAGTTAAGAATGCTAATAGCATTTGAATTTGTGAAAATTGGTCATATACTGCGCCTAGGCTTTGGAAATAGAAGCCAATTAAGAAAGTTTTCGTCTTCTAAGTTGATGTTGAGGTTATTTTGTACTAATTGCAATCAGGGTTGGTGTTAATGAATAAGAATTTAGTAATGGATTAGTCAGTTGAGTTGATTTAGACTTACAGAATTGATATTTCTTATGTTTTAACTGGAACAGGGTTGGCTTCGCCGAATGAGACTTACAGATTGTTTTATGCGGAGAGGAGTCCTTGGTGGCTGGTTATCAAGGCCACTGGGGCTCCTGGACATGGAGCCAAACTTTATGACAATAGTGCAATGGAGAATCTTTTGAAGAGCATTGAGAGTGTGAGGAGGTTTCGTGCTTCTCAGTTTGATTTAGTGAGATCTGGATTGAAGGCTGAAGGAGAAGTGATTTCTATTAACATGGCCTTTCTAAAAGCTGTCACTCCATCTCCAACTGTATGTTTCTAAAATTGAGCTCCTGTTTGCATAGATGACTTGGTGTTGCATCTATTTTGTTGATTTCTGTTTTATCATAGCATGAGCTCTTCTTAGTAACCTATTCTATTTAGAAATCATTTGAGGTTGTTTCACTTAGTTTTTTGAACAAATGATGTGGAATATGATTTGTTACAAAGCTACAAGTGCAGATGAAGTTACTCTGGGGTAGAAAACTAACAGTTAAAGGCTTATGGACATAATATGCAATTTTTAACAAATGAGATCATTGAGCCATGACAAATTTATTAAAATAGTTAATTGTAAGGGTGTAGGATTGCTGTGATCTTGTTATTCATAACAATTATCTTTTATATCTGTGTGTGTGCTTATTATAGTAAAACTTTTATTCTTTTTTCTTTCCAGAGCTTTGTGATGAACTTGCAGCCATCAGTTGCAGAAGCAGGATTTGATATTCGGATTCCACCAATTGCTGATTCTGAATCTTTGGAAAGACGAATATCTGAAGAGTGAGCACCCGCATCCCGGAATATGTCATTCGAGGTATTAGGAAACTTGTTGAAAATTTCTTCATTTTCTGGATAGCATGTTTGACCTAATCTTTAAAGACCCACCTACTCGGTTACAATTGGCAACCTATAGTCTCTTATGTTGTTGCGGAGACAATAATGTTGATAGTTATACTAATTTTTTTTTATAAGCCATTTTATTTTCTCAGATCGGGAGTCCATCTCTTGACCACCTAGTGATGGAGATGACTATAATACCAATGAGCTATAAGCCTATTGGTTAGTTATTCTATCATTGCAATGGATTTCTTCTTCCTGAATGTTAGGTAATTTCCAGTCAGGCTTTAGAGTCTCACATGGAAGAGCTTGTTATACATTCGCTAATTGCATTTATTATAAGTTGAATCTGGAACTAGTTTTCTACTCAAGTAATTCAAGCATTATATAACAAAGGGAAATGAGAAACTAGAATATGAAGTTGTGTAGCCTAGTTGATGTACATTTCTAGAATATTTCACTTTGCTAGAGTAGTTTGGATAGCATCCTTTCTTGTTATGATGGAAGTAGTGAGACATGTAAAAGTGCATGGCCACATGGATTTAGTAGCAATTATTTTAGGAGATCTGTAAATGAAATGCAACTTCTAAATAGAGAATTTGTTACTGTGTGCAATATTAGGAATAAAGCCTCATCAGTTGGTATAAGTTTTGATGTTTGGTCCTTTCACAATTAGTGGTGAATTCTGGCAATGCTTTGCTTTCTTACTGCTTACAGAAAGATATATGTGGTTGCGAAGCGTACAAAGACTGCTTAGGACATAAATTTCATTGCCATAATGAAGCATATGCTTTTCTTGATAATTTTGTATATGCAACTAGTAGCAACTCTTTCGTCTTATTTCTTTCTTGAATCCCTGTTTTCCTTACAATTTGTAGCTTGGGCAGTTTAAGCAGAAAAATTCTGCATATGAAAAGTTCGCGAACTCAATGTACACAAAGACGGATGATTCTAACCCGTGGTGGCTACTGGTTGAAGAAGCTATCAAAAAAGCTGGTGGAAAAATTGGCAAGGCTGAGATTTTTCCTGCCGCAACAGATTCTCGTTACTTTCGGAACCTCGGACTACCTGCAATTGGTTTCTCGCCTATGGCTAATACTCCTATCCTTCTGCATGATCATAATGAGGTACAATTGATGCTAATGTATGCTTCGAAATCTACAAGACTTTTGCATATAATTATGAATTCCACACACATCAACATGCATGGTTCGATGTTGCAGCAAGTAATTTTCTATTTCTCATGTGATGCAGTTTCTGAGCGAAGCAGAGCACCTGAAAGGCATTGATATGTATGAATCAATAATTAATGCTTATGCATCCTATGCCGGCGATACAAGTACTGATCGGCGGCGAGATGAGTTGTGAGGATGTGTAATTGATCACTACCTGTTGTTGTCAAGGTCTTTTATGCATATAAATGCATGTGTCATATAGTGAGCTGAATTGGCAACTTCAGTTTGGTATCCATCAATAAGTGGCTAGATCAGTTATGTTTACAATTAATCATGCCATGTAATTAAGTTCATTAGTAAGCGTATGAACATTTTTTATCTTCATTCAGTCTCCAATTCGCTCAATTTATTACTTCCTCTGGTGCAGTGTAAATATGGCTGCAAGTCGTTGTTAGAGATTGGAATTGAGAAACAAGAGAGTTTTCCAACTGAAATTACTCAATTCATTGCATTACAGACACATATGCATGATTTTGGTACATTCACTACTGTTTTAAAACCTCAATCGTTCATTGACCCGGACGGGGGACTGGATCAAGTGTCACTGCTTAAACCAGCAGATCTACATTAGCCCTGAACAAATTTTCCTAAATTTTTGCTATATTGCCACGGTATACATTAGTAGAATTATTAAAGTAGATTTGTTGCATGTTAAGTCCTACAACAACTTCAACACCGATTCCCTATTTTTTTTTTGCAATGTTGCTAGATATATTAATTAGAACTATCAAAACTTTTTTTGATAAGTAATGATCAAAAATATATTAGAACCACAACCACCAAATCAATGGCCGAACAAAGATTCATACATTGTATTTCTCACACGATAAGTGGCGTCTGTCTTATAAACTACCACCACAGATATGGTGTCTACAATGTGAAAAGAGTACAAAAGTTACAAACTACCTAGTCAAATACAACTATTCCATGTATGTATCATATCAGGACACCTATAAACATCACATGCAAAATAACTAAAGGATATGTGCTTACACTTGGAGAGAAAAATGCAAAACAAAAGGCTTTTGAAAAGAGTATCATCTGCCGAACGGTCTGTCCCTGAAAGCCTTCACGTTTCTGGATTTCCAGATCTGCCATGCCACTAACTGCCACAAGGATTGCATAAATTGATGTTGGAGTCTTCCTCGAATAAGAGAGCACCACTGAATAGAAAAGTCGGCAGCAGTTCTTTGCGTCACCCATGATAACTGGAAAGATGACAAGATAGCCAAAAGAATGTTATCCCGACTCTCAAGAAGGCCACAAAGAGAGCAAAGCAATTCATCTCTGGGAATTATGTTGAATCTGGAAAGGAACTCCTTAGAAGGCAATGTACCATGCATGACCACCCCAGAAAAATTCTTAATTATAGGTACTGCTAATGAACACCAATTTTTTTGGAAAATCAAGTGCATGATGAGTTTCCGAAAGTTACAATATTTGTGATATGAATATAACTATACAGGTACTGACAAAACCAGAAATAAGTGAGCTTGATTTTTTTTTAGAAAAATCAAGCATGTGTTAAAAGATATTTGAACAATGTAACAAAATTAATTCATTCTATTTTTGTCTCCAAGTAGTGCATTTGAGAAGAAAATACAGATTATTTTATATGTTTGCTCATTTGGCTAATACTAAACAATCTGTCAAGTTAATAAATTCCATCAACCTTTCTTTGTAAAAAAAACAAAGAAAAAAGAAAGTGACATAAAAAATTATGAGAAACTTTGATAAAGAAACTAATTAAGAAAATTATTAAATGCATTGTATAATCATGTATAGAAGAATAAGATAACAAAAAAATATCAATAATAATAACAATAATAATAATGTTATAAATCATATATGTATATTTTTTTCATAAATCATTTTATTATTATTTTTCACCAGAAATTGGACCACGATCTTTTAGCCATAAAGTTGACTCTCAAACCGATAAACTACAAGTTCATTGGAATATGTATATAATAATCATGCACATATTATAAATATATTGACATATTATATGATATGTACATAAGATGTCAGTGCGCGCGCACACACATATATATATATATATATATATGATAGATTGAAAATAGGTGAACATCGATGGAACTAGCCTGGGGCCTTGAGCCCCCACAAGCCCCTAGGTGATTCCGTCTTTGAGATTGGGTGGTGTTTATATGTTAATAAAGTACAATAATAAAACTATACTAATTAATAACTATATGATTTTTGGTACGAATAATCAATATTAAAACTACTATATAACTTAAAACTGCATGGCATATTATGTATATATCATATAATATGTTAATATATTTATAATAGGCAAACTTGATGATGTATGTGCATTAACATTTTAGAAACTATTTTGTTCATATGAGAGAAAGAGTTTACATGAAAAATTTATTAGATAGGAAAAGAAATTTAGGTTAAGTTTAGTTGAGAAAATAATTTTTTATTTTTTATTTTTTTAAATAATATAGAAAACAGTGAAAAATTTTAGTATTATATGAACAATTTTTTTTCATTTCTTCATTTTTGTTTTCTAGTTTTCTATAAAAAAAAAATAGAAAATTTCTACAATTAAACATGCCCTTAATTTCTGTATAGTGTATATGCATGGTGGTTTAGGTAAGAAATTCATATAATATCATCATTAAAGTTTAATCAGCATGTCTATGTTTGTTTGGTTTTTTTTAAGTGAAGATACAATTTTTGATAATCTGTCGTTGCTTATGGAATTAACCTGAAATTGTGTTAAATGTCAACTAAATTTTTTTTGATAAGTGAATGTTGACCGAACTTAGTTTTTATAGAAGCTAATAATATATTAATATGTAATGCCTTGTTCATTTCAACTAGTTTTCCTGTAGCCTTCCATTCAAATCTGACCCAATTCTTTGGTGTTTGGTGTGTTGGTTAAGTGTTCGATGATGAATAACGGGGCTAATTTTGCAAGTTTGGGAGTTGTTAGGCCTCAGGAGTGTTTTGAAATGTGTTCGAAAGCGAAAGAAGTCGAGGAGTGTCGTTTTACACGGAACAACGTACGTTGCTAAAATGGAGGCGTGCATCATTTGGAATTGTATAAAGACGTACGTTAATCCATGAAGACGTACATTATCTGGGGAAAAAGATGATCAGCGTACGTTGCATTGGTGAGATGTACATCATGGTTCAATTTTTCAGATCTGAAGCTTCTATTTGTTATATAACGTATGTTTTGGATGGAAGACATACATTATGCATGTGTGTGACATACGTTGGCCATACTATGACATATGTTGCTGTGTTAAAATGCTGAAACAGTGTGTTTCGATCAACAGTCTTTAAAATGCACAAAAACCAGACCCCTTCCTCATTTGTCTCTCATTTCTCACTCAAATCCCCCTTAATCTATTCCAAACTCTCCCACATTGCTCTCCTATTATTCCTTATGATTTTACTATATCATATCATCTTGACAAAGCTAACGTCATAGCCGATGCTCTAAGTAGGAAGTCGATGGGTAGTTTAGCCCACATTATAGTTGAGAGATGGCCAGTAGTCTTGAAGTGGCAAAGATTATTAGAAGATGGAGTTGAGTTGCAATTCTATGATTCAGGAGCACTGCTCGGTCATATCGAAGCGAGACTCGTGTTGTTAGATCAGATTCATGAGGGTCAGAAGGAAGATATTGAGATCCAGAGTTTGATTGAGAAACTCAAGTCATCTGGTGTACATGGGTTCAGTATTGACGATTCTGGAATTTTATGGTTTGGTCTGAATTTGTGCGTACCATCTTCAAGTGGCTTACGCGAAGAAATTATGACTGAGGGTCATAATTATGCATATTTTGTACACCTGGGATACATTAAAATGCATCGGAATCTCTGAGAATCGTACTAGTGGCCAGGTATGAAGAAGGATATCAGCGAGTTCGTCAGTCGATGTTGGACATATTAGCAAGTTAAGTTTGAACACCAACGTTCTTCTAGATTATTACAGCAGATGCCCCTTCCAGAGTGGAAATGAGATTATATCATAATGGATTTCGTGGTTGGGTTGCTGAAGACTTCTTCTGGATATGATTCAATCTGGGTGATTAAGGACTGTTTGATAAATTCAGAACATTTCTTACCTGTCAAGATGACATATGAAATGGCATGATTGGTGAAGTTGTTCATTGACAGAATTATGTGTCGATATGTTGTGTCGGTTTCTATAGTGTCAGACAGAGAACTCCACTTCACTTTGCAGTTTTGGTGTAAACTACAAAAAGAGTTAGGCACTCAATTGGATTTCAGAACTGCATTTCATCCACAGACCAATGGTCAATCCGAGTGTACAATTTAGACTCTGGATGATATGTTGAGAGCGTCCGCTACGAATTTTGGTGGGAGTTGGGATTCTCACTTGCCATTGGTGGAGTTCGCGTGTAACAATTCGTACCACTTGAGTATCGGGATGGCGCCTTACCAGGCACTATATGGTAGGAAGTGTAGATGTCCTCTATATTGGGTCGAGGCTAACGATAGAGTGCCCTTAAGGCTAGATCTTATTTTGGAGACTACTGAGAAACTTAGGATGATCCAACAACGGATCTAGATAGCTCACAGCTGTCAGAAGAGTTACGCTAATCCAATGTGTAAATATTTGGGATTTGAGGTTGGAGACCCTGTATTTCTCAAAGTGTCACCCATGAAAGGTGTGACGAGATTTGGAAAGAAGGACAAGTTGAGCCTGAGATACATAGGTCCATTTATTATTGGTCGTGTTGGAGCCATTGCATATGAGTTGGAACTACCACCTCAGCTTTCTTTTGTACATCTGGTATTCCACATTTTGCTTTTGAGGAAGTATGTCTCTGATTCGTCCCATGTTTTGGCACCACAGCTTGTCGAGGTTAGACTTGATCTATCTTATGACGAGGCTCCAGTAAGAATTGTTGATCAGCAAGTCAAGAGACTCTGGAACAAAGAGATAGCTTCAGTGAAGGTCATTTAATTGAGGAGGGCACTTAGGAGGCTGAGGAACGAGATGCGACGCAAATATCCACATTTGTTCGACTATGCAAATGTGTAGGTCAATAAATTTAGCTTTCAGTCTCTGCATTCTGTTTTCGCATTTCTGGCATCTTTATCATTTGTTGTTGCATGTCTTCATATTGGTATACATATGAGTCAGGGCATTAGGGAGACCTTAGTCTATTTCTCTGTGGTTAACATGTTGTCGTTCTGGAATATTGTATACCTTAGAGACTTAGACCTGATTATGATATTGAGGTATTAGAGTTTGATTAAATTGGAGGATATGAATTATTGTAGTATTTAGAGTGTTTTTGTAGTTATTTCGCTCGAGTTGCATGGAAATTCGAGGACGAATTTCTTTTGAGGGGGAAATATGTAACGCCTCGTTCGTTTTGACTAATTTCCATATAGCCTTCCGCTCAAATTTGACCCAATTCTTTGGTGCTTGGTGTGTTGGTTAAGTGTTTGATGATGATTAATGGGGATAATTTTGCAAGTTTCATCGGGAGTGTTTCGACATGTGTCCGAAAGTGAAAGAAGTTGAGGAGTGTCGTTTGACATGGAGCAATGTGTGTTGCTAGAATGGAGACTTGTGTTATCTGCAATTGCATGAAGATGTACGTTATCTGGGGAAAAAGATTATCAACGTATGGTGCATTGGTGAGATGTATGTCATGATTCAATTTTTCATATCCAAAGCTTCTATTTGCTGTATAACGTACGTTTTCGATGGAAGACATACATTGTGCATGTGTGTGACATACGTTGTCCACAATATGACGTGTGTTGCCTTGTTAAAATGCTAAAACAGTACATTTCGATCAACAATCTTTTAAACGCCCAAAACCTCGACCCCTCCATCATTCCTGTCTCATTTCTCACCCAAATCCCTCTCAATCTGTTCCAAACTCTTCCACATTTCTCTCCCATCGTTCCTTAACATCATTTGAGGTAAGAACACATTTCTTTCATGATTTTTACTTCATTTTCATGCATTAATTTGAGAATTTTGTTTTAGGCAGAATTTGATTTGGGTTTGAGTTTGAGTTTGATTCTAATGAAATGGATGCTTGGGGATATTAGATTAGGTTAGATTGAAGTTAAAGGAACCTAGATTAATCTTGAAATCATGGGATTTGAAGTTGTTTTTGCATGGTTAGGATTTGGTTCGGTTTTGGCCAAATTTTTTGAGATTTTTGAGTTAATTTGATGAAACCAATTGTAGATTTATGTTTAGGAGGTTGATTTGAGGGAATGTGGATGGTTTAGAACTTCGAGTTTTGAGCAGAATAGATTTAGGATATTATTGAGTAATTTTCTGCCGTAAGGATCAAATCTGAAATTTGCATGCCTGATGACTAAACTGGATATTTGGCATATTTGGATTGGTAATTTTGAGAGTTTAGGAATAAATTTGTAATTTCTGAGAGTTTGAGGGCTTGTTAAAAAATTCTAACTACTTTGAGGGATCATTTGTAATTTTTAAAAATTTTGAGTACTATTTTGGAATTTTACGAGGACTTTGGGAATAAAATATAATTTTACAAAAAATTAGGAACCAAACTGGAATTTTACATAGGTTCAATTTTCAAGATAGGAGCGATAGATCTTCGATTAGAATAAGATTTTCGACATCGTGTGAGGGTTAGCATCTGCATCTGCATATCGTACAGATTCGGTACTGCAACAGTACCAACATCATATGATATTTTGATATTTTCTTATATAATATATGTTTTATTCATTTATGTTCATAATTTGTTAATAACTTGTTAATATTACACATTTGAATAATGAATACGTGGGTAGAATATCTAATTCTTCGAGGCTTGTGCGAGATGGAGTGGGCCTCTAATTCGATTCGTCTTGTATGCTGGTCATGGTCCAGAAACGGGTCGTAACATAATATGTGTTTTGTTTTATTACAAGCTAAATTGTGTTTTTTTTTTAGGTTCTATAATATGGTGAAAAGACCATTGAATTAGAAAGTATTAAGCCTATGTTTTCATTTGCAATTCCAAATTCTTGTGTTTAAAAGACAAAAAATATTCATTTCAATTCTAAGAATTGAATTCTATAGAATTCACTATAACTAAACCAATTCCACTCAAAATAAGTGGGATTTCCAAATGAATTCTACAAAATTGTAGAGACTTATTTTACATACCAAAATTATCCATCTTTTTATAAATTATACCAAAATTATCCCTCCTCTTCATCAGTTACACCACAAAATTATCTCTCTTTCTCTCCTTCTCCCTCTCTCCCCCTTGCCCTCTCTCTCTCTCCCTCCCTCTTTGACTCCCACACTCCCTCCCTCCCAATTATCTTAAATTCATATTATTGTAATTAAATTTTCATGATTTCAATTAATAATTTAGAAAAAAATATCAAAAGAAATAAGTAATGTTATTAATTTTTTGGATAATTATTTAATTTGTTAAATAAATTTATCAATAGAATATGATTAAAAAATAAACAAAAATTACATTTTACATTGTAATGAAGGGTATATTGAGAAATATATTGAAATGAATTTTCAACTCTTGATTTGTTCCAAACATAATTATGAGAAATTCAATTGAATTCCATGTTTTAAATAATAGTATACCAAACAAGATAATTCATTTGCAAATGAATTCTATGTGGAATTTACTTGTAAATGAATTTTAAATTTTGGATTCACTTGTTCTAAACATAGAAAGGCAAAAATTAGGTTTTATTGTTCTTCTGCATTTTTATAATTAGCTTTTATTTTTTAATTGAGCTCTAAATTAGCTATTTTTTAAGATGTCTGCTAAAAAACATGAATCCAGATTTGAAAAGTGTAAAAAAAATAAAGGAGAAGAATTGAAGAATTAACTCAAACCCAAAAAGGTGCACTTGATTGTTTTTTTATTAATACAAAACACCAAATACAATAAAAACCAAATGAAGGTTTGACTGAAAATTCAGTAGAAAATTGTGAAGAAATTTTTGAAGACAATAATTTGAATTCACTAGAAAATGATGAAGAATACGAAGACAATGTTGCAAGAAAGATTAAGTAATTTGGCTATTTTATCAATTGAAAAGGATTTACTTTCTAAACTTGAATATAAAAATTTAATTATTGATTTTTCATCTCAAAAAATAAGAAAAATAAATTTTAAATAATATATATAGAATTAATAAAAGGCCTCTAAAATCATTTTTGCCTAGCCCTCCAAAAGTTCTTAAGACTGTCCTGATAAAACTAATAATTAATTGTAGAACTAGCTAGTTTAAGTTGAGTTAAAAAATAGATTAAATTAGACCCATCGGATTTAAGTAATTCATGAAAAATAAATACAGTATTTTTTCTACCATAACTACGAGAGTATATGATTTCCATTGTTCCTTTCGCACCACCAATTTTGTGAAAAAAAAATCGTAGTACCAATAATTTTTAAAGATGCTATAAGTGAAATTTAAAAGGCAATAAATCTACAAAAGTTGTTGAAAAAAAAGATTATTTCAACAATCTAAATAACGTGAAGTGAGGTAAATACAAGTTATTGTAAACAATCTGTTGGAAAACTAGGTCTATCAATGACGTTAATAAGTAGAATCCGAGTCCATTAGTTGTCAGGTCGATTAACGAGCCCAACTGATTATTGTTGGAATATGTTTTCAGTGATGTCTTAGTTGAGTTGAGAGAGTGGAGAGAAGAAAAATGAACACATGCGATTTAGAGTGATTCGGCCAAACCATGCCTACATTTACTACCTAAGTTCCTCGCTTAGGATTTTTCCACTATATTGATGATTGATTCCGACTCAATCCAACAAAGTCTTACAACAAGGTTGATTGCGGCTCACACCTTCAAAGCTAACACAAGGTTGATTACCATCTCACACATCTAAAGCTTAGCACTCAAGGTTGATTTTGGCTCACACCTCTAAGGCATCCAAGGTTAATTTTGCTCTAGACTCACACCTATAAAGCATTTACAATGTTGTTTTCAAGGCTAACAACAAACTTTACCCTAACTCAAAGTGTTTACAAAGAGAAACAATGTGGTGGGATTTTGGTATAAGTAAATGAAGCAAAAATACCCGCAAACAAGGCCAATTTTGAGCAGCAAATGAAGAATTATTGTAGCAAGGAGTTAGGTATTTTCTTTTGCCATTCAAGCCTCTATTTATAGTGTTTGAGACACTCTTGAAGTTGATTTAGTCATTGGAAAATAAAGACCCATTGGAAATCAATCATAAAGCATTTTTTATATTAACAGCTTCCATTAGTCAACTTCTTAAGTCACTAGTCGACTACCAACTTCAGATTCACTTCTTTGTTCTTGATTAGTCAACTACCAAACTTCATCGGTCAACTACTGAAGTCATATATCCATTAAATGACTGTTGTATATCACTTGAATGTCATTTCAAGTCAATTTGAGCAATCATGATCTTTATTAGTCGACTACAAAGTCAATAGTCGACTCACGGTCTCACTAGTTGACTACCAAGCACTTTTGTATTTTTTTGTTTATCGCTAGTCGACTCACCATTTTCACCATCTGACTACTTATGGTCTGGAACTTCTTGAAATGGTTCTTCATACATTAGTCGACTACTACAAGTGTCACGACCCATTTCTAGACCATGACCGACGTACAAGACAAACTGTCTATGGAAGTCTGACCCATCTCATACAAGCCTTAAAGATGCAGGGATACTACCCATTTAATCATTTAAAACATTTATTAAAATATTTGTTATCCAAACGTTATATCAGTAAAACGGGTTTACCGTATATATAGAAATGTATAAAAAAACATATATATAAAATATATATGACAAAATCAAATCAAGTATCAAAATACAAAACTATGACAATCCAATAACCCTACAACATTCCGGTGTGGAGCTCTACCAAAAACAAAGAATCTTGAGGAAAAGGGCATAACTAACCCAAATGATGCCTCACTGGTAATCAAGATGCGGTGCAGTTGCTGAAGCCGAAATCTGTGTACCTGGAAGATATTAATCAAAGGTAGACAAACAACAAAGAGGGTTAGACCCAGTGAAGGATAACACTTCAGAATGCCTCATATGTGCCTCACAAAGACTGTTTTGAAAACAGTTTAAAAATACCACACGCAAGTGTACACAAACACACACACATTATATACATAATAGTGTTCAAAAATCATTTCGAAGACATTTGCAACCAAGGCAAACAACATGCACTCAAGCAAGATATTAAAAATAATATCAGAGTTAAAAACTAGTGTATACATAATATGGGACTAAAGCGGTAGTGTCCATCTAGCACAAAATTAGTGGTGATGTGATCTATGCCAACATCCAATGTAATGAGTGGAATCTGCCACCAATCAATATCAAATCATGTATCAGGCGGGACACATGGCTACTGACATCCCTGGTAGCTGGGTCTTCTCAATGCATTGGTACACCAAAGGTTACATACCCGTTAGCATAGGTGTCCTATAATACAAAACCATACTAATGTAGTATGAAAGCAAAGGCATGCAATCAACATAAAAAATAGTGAGGATATATAGTACGTATATATCAATTTCAAAACAAAAAACTGATTATTTAATCACATAATCAGATTATTAAATTAACCAATTCTCGGATTAGTCCAATTTCACAATAAATAAAACCAGCACATCAAAAACAAAATATAGAGTTTCGAGACACAACCTATGTATCTGAAACTGTCATCCACTCACCTAGATGTCTTAGCTGACACTCCAAATCAAGCACCACTAGTCGGTGGTTGGTCGTGTTAGCAGGGACACGAAGCTGAAAACAATATCAGAAGCAATATGTATAAGAACATAGCAAAGAAAATGATGATATTGTGGTTGTACCAAAATACGTGCACATGCATATGCGATAACAAATAATCAAACGACGCCCAAAAATCCATCCCATCCAAAGATCTAACCCTCTAGGCCCAAAAATCGAAATCCATTTAAAATTACGATTTGGTTCATGAACTTTTGTAAAATTATATTTTAGTCCCTGAATTCACGTAAAATTACAAAATAGTCTTCAGAGTTTTCAGAATTTTCAAACTAGTTATCTAAGTAATCAGAATCCTCAAAAGAGTCATTAAACTTTCACAAATTGCAAAAGAATCCCTAAACTTGCAAATATCACTTATGGTCCCTCAATAACCCAAAATCACCAAAACTTCAGTTTTGGTCCCTACGATAGAAAATTACACCGAAAACACCATACTCTCCATTTCACCAATAGAAATCATTCCCGATCACACACACCAACGTATTGCATCCTCTTAAACACAAATTAAGCATCAGATTCATCAAAACAACAACATTTTCTACAAAATCATTCAAAACCATCTCTAACCCTAACCACACAAAAACAACCCCAAATCTTATGATTCAATGCTTGATTCTTATTAATCTAAGTCTCATTCAACTTATTCTAGTATCCCCTAACAACCATTAACTCAGAATCATGCAAAAATGGAAAATCCATTTGAAATTCGACCAAATCAATCAATGCATGAAAATGATGTTTAATCAGCAAGAGAGATGTAATCTTACCTCAGAAATTGGTTAGGGATGATGGACGAACAATGTCGAGGAGTCTCAGATTAGTTGAGAGCATTTTGAGTGAGAGAGGAGTGTGATAAATGAAGAAATTCGGTTTGTTGGTTGCTTTAAAGACGTTCTGAACAAGCACAACGTACGTTATTCCAAACATAATGTATGTCGTAAAAGTCAAACCACGTTTCAGTTGCCTCTGTTTCAAACACAATGTACATTGCACTACCCAACGTACGTTATGCATGAACACAACGTATGTCACGACCCAATTTAACGTACGTTAATCATCTTGTGAATTTTCAAATAACGTATGTCTTGCCCTTGGTATCAACGTACATCTTGACTTCTCCAGCGCCCATACTTGGCGCTTCTCACTCTCGAACTCGTTCCAAACCATCCTCAAGGTTCCTCAACTCCGAAGACCTCAAAAATACTTCTGTTAATAAAAGATCAAATACCAATCCTTCCACATATCAATCAAAACTAGATCGGAAAGCTGTCAGAATCTAGACCAAAACGGACGAAGTATTACAAGTTATGGGTCGACTCCTAGACGTGTCAACATGATTTTTCTCATTTTTCTTGATCTCAATTGATCATGAATTTGACTTCCTTCTTAAATTCAAACTCACTAAGTTTTGTACATTAATCAAAATATAAAAGGAATCAAATGTGAACCACCATTGGTTCACAATTACTAGTAATTGGTTGTTGGCTTCCCAATTGGCTTAGGAAAGTCCAACTAGGGTAAACCCTGATATGGAAAGTATTACCTAAAATAGATTTAGATAAGACAGATAGAGACATAGAAAGAGAGGCAGAGGGAGAGAGAAAAAACCCCGGTCCTTCTTCACAACCAGCAGCCCCTCTCCTTACACCTAGGATGATCCGTTCTTCATCTGTTATCGATCCTGATCCTAAGTAGGCATCTAGACAGTGCTCTAGACAGTTGTTCTCATCTCTATAAAGATATTGGTTCAACTGCATGGCCTACATTAGTCCAGACCAACTGCTGTTCATCTCTGTTCTTGTTGTGTTCGAGGTAAGTCATTAATCAGTGTTTTGTTTCTACTAATTATGTTGTCTATTGGTATAGTTTATTCATTCTTTAACAATCTAAATAAAATATTCTGATTATTTATTTATTGAATAAAATTAATTATTTCCTAAATTAAAAAGTTTTATCATATTTATTTAGTAATCATCAAATTACCTAAACAATTGATTTTATTCAAATAATTATTTTAAAGTTGTGACATCACAACCCTAAATTACCATGCATAGCATATATTTTATTGATAAATGCATTGCATAAACATTTTCATATAGAATTTGTTATATATAGTTATAGTTATAGATTAAGATACAAGAATGAATTTTTAAGGAATTAATTAGAGAACAACTATTAGATACAATCGCGTAGTCACAACAAATATCGATCAAACCTATAGAATTGAATTTACAATTAGAGTTGAAATCTTATTATTAATGTATGTCAAATGGAGTTGAAAATATTGAAGTCTTGAATAAAATGTATGAACCAATAACAAGAGAGGGATAAAAAGAGTGAAAACAAAGAAATGTGGTAAAATCTAAAAAACTTAAATTGTGTGCATGTGTGTGTACGGAATGATAATTTTAACATAAAGTTAAAATATAGCTTAAATCATTACAACTAACAGCTGTCCCATACCTTAAGTTTTAAGTACATAGTTGCAACATTATCAACCAAGCTCAAAAGAAAAGAAAAGAAAAGAAAAGAAAGAAATCACAAACGATGGAGTTCAAGTCGGCTACCGAGATATATATATGGTTATGTGGAATCATTTTCTTTGTTCTAAATACAGGAAGCACCCTCAAATTCTTACCAGAACAATCTCTCATTTCTAAGAAACTCTCACACATAGAAAATTCCTTCTCAACATAGCATCCAAGCAAGAGCAATCCTAAGGTAATTCTGTAGTCTTAAGGATTCCTCATAACAGTCTGTTTCCTCTTAATTATTGAAACTTTTAGAGACGGATTTTAAGAGAAATCAAAGAATAAATTTATAGATTTATGTGTCTTTTATATTCCTGTAAAACAGGTCAATCAAATTCTGAGTCGTTTGGTAGTTATGGTCTAAAGAGTATGAACTGTTCAGATTTCAAATTCAGTAGGAACATCCAGTTTTTAAGCTGATTTTGCGAACTTAGGGACACCATTTGGAAACGTCTAAAACATGAAAGTTGTAGGCAAACATCTCTTCTAACTGGCTGTAAAAGGACGCAGCTTAAATCCATGTGTGTAAGGAGTTATACATGTTTAGATAAGACTAGTTATATTAGTTGTTGTACTGGATACATCTTGATTTTAGGTTCAGTTATAAATTCTACCAAAATTTCTGTGTTATTATTTAGGTTTTCATATTTTCCAGAAATCTATATGTAAATCTAGTTTCTAAAACAACAAATCTCACTTGATTTGGATTTGTACAAATGAAACCATGAACAAAATACTAAGGAAAGGTATGTCTGCCTATTTCCAGCTTATGGCCTAACTTTCTAAATTTATTGCACCTTGTATAGATGGAATTAGACAACATGATTTATACCCTTAGAAAGATATGTGTGTTTAGTTTCTTAATAAATTTACAGAGCTCCATTTGGTCCTGAAATGAATGCATTATGATTAAAATACTAATTAATGCCAAATCTGTTCTGAAGAAGAAACAAAACAGCAACCGGTTTGACTTCAATAATTCATTGTAAATTATAAAAAATGAATTAGGATTCATACTTTATATTAATATAAATATCAGGATGTTTACTTAATGTCTCATATAGTTCAAAGATCGAGACTTCAAGTCTCTTATAGTTCAAAGAACATCAGCCGACTTATAGTTTCGAGACTAAATGTCTCCATAGACCTGGGTTGAGATTTATCATGTTCTGGCCAAACTCCGAAATAAAATTGAAAAGTATATTCACTTGCAACATTGCATATTATGTGATTAATATGTATATTGGATGCGTATGTTGTTTGCTGTGGATTTATCACTGAGAGTTTCTCTCACTGAGTAGCGACTCATATAAAGCGATATTATTTTTCTAAGTTTTTAGTTATACATTTTTTTTGGAAGTTTATCAAGTGTGAGGCTGATGACTTAAACATATGGAGCACATGTCATCCGACTGGGTCTCACACTCTCTCTCCTCTACATTTTGTCATCTTTGTACATAAAATTTGAAGGCAGTTTCGAGTGTTGTCTATAAATTTATTAAATATATTTACATATTATGTTCAAAAATTTTTGTATATACCTTTTAATATGAATGATTTGTATAAATATATATATTTATAAATATAATTATATGTTTTAATAGGGATATATGATAGGACAGGGTAATAACCTCATCTTGCATTTTAAAATTTTACTCTATAAATTTTTCCATATAAAAATTATAATTCCAAATTCTAAAAAATTCGGGTATAAAATTAAATTTACATAGATTATTAATTTATTGGTTTCTTTAGTAGAGAGGGAGAGGACTGAGGTTGTATATTCTGTTAGAAGATAAAGTATACCGTAAATAAGTTAAGAAAAGTGTGTAATTAGAAGCAGAAAGTTTACAATGAAGGGGAGAAAAGTGAAATGGAAGGAATAGATAAGAATGGTGTCTGACAGAGATGTGAAATGTCTTGTATTTGATCTAAAAGGTGGAAGGACACTGGGAGAGTGATGTTGGACTATTTCACAAGTTCTAAGATTGATTTTAATAATGAGCAAAAAACTAGAGATGAGCATGGGAGTTGACCCACAGAAGTTACCTATCAACCAACGTATGCATGAATTGAATTTGAAAATGGTCCGCGACAAATGTTGGAGCCGATATTCGACCAGTGACCTAGGTAGTAACTAACAGAAGATCAGTAGTAAGAAATTGAATTGGTAGTCGATTGCCGGAAGTCACGAGTCGAGCGGTGGACGTACAAAGGACATATATCTGATTTGTTCAGCCTATAATCATTATTAATAGTAAAAAATTTGAATCAAAAGGTCAAATAAAGGATACTTAGAGCTTGGTTGTCGATCGATGAAGTTCACAAGTCTACCAACAGAAGAAAAAAAGTGAAAAATATAGTTGGTAGTCAACTCACAGGAGTGGTAGTCGACTGGCAACATCTGGCAATATCAAAAAAGCTTCATGATTAATTTTTAATGGATTCCTATACTACTCCAATAGCTAGTTTAACTTCAAACACCTTCAAGACTATATAAAAAGGACTCGAAACTTCAGAAACTTCAGAATTAAGTGACTTACTCTTTGACATTTGAGCTTTAATTCATCCTCCTTTAAAACTCCCAAAAGAGATGAAAATTAGTATAATGTGAGTAGTTTATTATTCATCTCTTATCCTAAAGTCTCATCATCATTGTTGGTAAATACTTTGTTATTATTCTCATATTTTCATTTAGGTTAAGGTATTAGGATCAAAGAGGTTGAGTGCCAACTAGTGAAGAGTACAAGTTCATGTTTCAACAAAATGAGCATGTTTTCATGGTTTTCCTTGCCATCAAATTGTTGGAACTTCGGAAGCTGGTAGTTGGCAGGCATCGTCATCATATCGATTTGCTGAGTGTATGGCTTCTTGTTGGTGTAGAAAGGTTGAATACTTATCTCAACCTCTCCCCTAGCAACTTCCTTGATTGCCTTGAGTTGGTCAGGCAATCGATTAATCAGAAACTTGTATCTTAAACGACTGTAACTCGTGCCCTTGCTTCTTATTTGAGGCTTCACCAATTTCCCATGTAGCTTTATGCATGTTGGTGTGAACAACAACATCAATATCATTGGTGGCACCAACAACAACCTTCTTATACACAATAGCTTCAACAGCAGTATGCGCAACAGAATTAGCATATTTTTCAAGGCTTTGCACCTTGTCCATGAGTGAAGCAATTTGCTTTTCATTCTCTTGCACAGATTTCACCAGCCCTTCTATCATCTTGGACATGTGGGAAACTTGTTCTACAAAAGTCATCTGTCCATTCATCATGACAACCATGATGTCATCGCCACCTTCAGAAGCAAACTTGGGAGATGAAATGATCGACTCTTCACTTGAATGTCTTTCTTCTTCTTCAGTTGGAAATTCATGGGCTATGGATATTTTAGCGATGCTCTTGGAAAGGTAGCAAACTCGGTGTGCATAGCGGCCTTTGGTGTTGCAACTTCCTCTAGTGGGGAATCAAATAGTGGGTTTCTCACAATTGCCGTGTAGAAGATTGCTCCACGGCAATCTTCTCCTTTATGGGCTCATCAGAAGAGTCCTTGCTTCACGTGTAGTATGGATGTCCTGACAAGGTTGAACCTGCACTTGACGTAGCGCCAAGAAAGATTGATGGGTTTTCCCGAATAATCTTCGTTGTTGGCTTGAAGATCTCCTTCTTCGGTGCCATTCTTATTCTTGACTTAAATGATACTTCAAAAAAAGTGATAAAGACACAGACAAGATGTCGAGGTCGTCCTAGCTACTGGGCAAGCCATAAATTTTTACACACAAACTTTGTCCTAAAAAATATAAAGACAAGAAAACAAATACAAATCACAAAAATATTAATTGGATATGGGCTCCAGTCTCTATGCGTTGATTTCATAGATTTTTTGTCCTATGAAATCTTCCTATGATTCTATCTTTGATGAATATATGATTCGAAAGCCCTCGCAGCTTATTCTCAAATTGGGTTTGGATTGATCTAAACGAGGCTTCTTGATTATGTTGGTGGAGGAACTAGGTCCTTAGCAGCTTGTTCTCAATCTTCGATATGGTTGGACGGAAGAACGATGTGGGCATGGTGGCTTGATCTCGTCGGCTCTTCTTGATCTTCGGTGTAGAAGAACGGCGATGGCATAATAGCTTGATCTTGATGGCTCTTCTTGGTTCTTCAAGGCTTGAATCTTCACTTCTGCAGAGCTTCGCCACCTTCAATCTTGATCGTGAAAAGTGAGAGGGATGGCCTCATATTTATAGACTTTGGAGGTGGAGAATGTAGAGGTCTACTTTATTCAATCATTTAAAAGATAATACCAAGAATTATTTTAAACAATAATTATTTTTGTTATTATCTCTTTAAATTATTAATAAAATATTGATAATTTGTGATAATTATCTTATTATTAATTAATTTTAATTTTATTTTTGGATGGGATTGGTCCTCATTGTATTGAGTGGACTTGGGTTTCACTGTACTGAATGGATTTAGGTCTTTTATAAATGATGAGTCAAACTTAATTTATGTTGGACCAAAATAATGGGTGCATAAAATTTTTTATTCTACAGTACTTTTAACTCTACTCTTAATTTTGTTAATTCTGATAAAACATGTGTATAAATAATTCAAAGAAAACGACTATTGAAGAGAGATGAATAAAGAAATAGAATAAAATAAATAAATAAAATTTAAAAAATATATGAAAATTATAAAGTTCATTAATGGAGAATAAAATAAAGAGTTAATTTGACATTTTAGAAATAGATAATTAAATACCCTCTTAAATTTATATTTGAAGATAAAGAGTGAAACAAAGAGTTTGGAGTTCAATTTTTTAAGATAACTATTTATAATAAAAGGTATTTTAAATTTAAAGGGAGCATCAAAAATATTTTAAGTCTTTTTTATTTAAACTCGAATTATAGGATAGTTTATATTTAGAATTGCTATGCTCTTCATAACATCTTAACTTGACCTCGTCAGCGTCCATTTGTAGATGTGTTAATTTTATTAATGAGCATACCTTCTTTATTGACAAATGAAGGAATCACATACTGATTTAACGAATAAATAGTATAATTAATAGGTTCAAGTTTTCTATCTTGATTCTAACAAAAGCTCGACCCAACCAGCAGTGGACAATGGAGGTCAAGATTGGATTTGATGTTAGTTTCGCGAGCAAACCACAGTCGAGAAGTTGATGGGAGTTCTCGTCTGTTTCGCAGCCTGGATGTCATGCAGATTGGGACTATCGACGAACAAAAAGCGAGTGGAGAGAGAGGCTTCCTTTCCCTCTCTCTCACGTTTTTGGTGTGGGCATGGAATCAAATGGAAGCATCCCATTCTTTCATGCTTAATATATAAGCATCTACATGGGCCTTTGCAAATGGGCCTTAAGAGCCCATTTCAATTGGGTTCGGTCTATCGTCCCGGTTTATACCTTGACTAACTGAGTTCGATCCACCCGTCATAGACGAATCGCTTTTTTCAACAGGAGTTAACTTCAATACTATAAGATCATGGGTTTAATTCATCATAGTAGCAAATAAAATGAATTACGGAAAAAACTCAATTATATATTTATATTAGTCTTAAATTTATAGGAAAAACAATGGGCCTTGAAAGCACGGTGATGAAGAGAGAGTGAGAGAGAATGAAAAAGCAAAGGATAAGTCAGCGAAGAATACTAGGAAGAGCCTAAGAGGCAATAGTCAGTCGCGAGGTCATATATTTCTTCTTCATGAAAGAAAAATTAACAAAAAAAAACTCTATGAGACAGAATGGCGTCAGTTTTCCCATTGGGTCAAACATTCAAACCATGATAATAAAGAGCAAGGGAATATACGGCTCACACGTCAAGATTGGCACCGGCTTTTGACCGTAGCCGACACATGACCCCTGCCACGTGGGAGCTCCTCTGCCGCTTTCTCTTTTGTCTTGCATGATGTGGCGCTAACGTCATCTCCCTCCTCATCTCCTTCGGAGCTCCATTGCAAGCAAAATGAAGAGTCATCTTCGATTTTTTTTTTTAAATGAGAAAATAGATAGTTTATTAAATATTATTAATAATTTTTATTTATAACAAAATAATACAATGATTATAAAATTGAATTTTATTTTGGACTATCACTTTGGTTTTATTATTTTTTAAAGATTTTTTTCCAATTTTTTAGATATTCTTTTTCTCATTATCCTTGGACTTCATACTTGATAAGAACATAATTAATTAGCGTCCCGTATATTATAGTACAACCTAAAACTCCTATTGGACTTTCTTTTTCCACAAAAATAAAGAAAAGTTTCCTTTTCCCATTTTTTTTTCTTAGGCCAATGCTTTCTTCATCTTAAATGAAAATGCTAACTATAGAGAAAAAAAATCTAATTAATGTTGATAGAATTGTCAAATCTTTTAATATATCATTAAATGGTAAATATATCATAAATTTTTTGTTAGCCACATGCAATTATGTTCCTAAAACAGATTAATTAGCATGATAAATGGATATGAAAGTGGCATCACATAATAGCGCCATTGTCGGGTGATTATTATAAACTTAAAAGCACATACATGCAAACACACATAGATGGGTCGTGCTATTAATTATTTTGGTGCTGATTCGAAGTTCCTGTATTTCAGAGGCATCAGGCATTATGCCTATTAATTATAGGAACTAAACATCATCTGCATGGATCGCCAATATAAGACTTGACATGCATCATTACAGCGCTTTTTTTACGGTGATGTACCTGAAGAAGATGCTTAACTCAAGCTTTTTTAATAACAATGTGTTTCTACCTCCCAAACTTTAGAAAGATTTCTATTATTTAATGTGTGTATCAAAATCACTATTTATATTCCAATCCAAAGAGATAGCTCAAATAGCAATGACTATTATAGAAAATTAAAGAATTTCTGCAAAATTGCAGGTTCAAATATTTGAAAATACTACAAAATACCTACCTATCAACTATTCAAATTAAAAATTTATAAACCATTGGGTGTGTGTTGTAGAATCTAAGATCAATAGTTCGAATCCTGTTATACTTGAATTAAAAATTTATGAAGATATTTTTACTTGTAATTTTTCCCATTTTTAGTGAGGCTTCTTGTCATGACAGTAACACTACTTATCATGTCCACTGTTTGTATGCTTCAATTGCACTAGAATTAAATCAAAAGCAATAGTTAAAAGTGCTAAAACAACTCAAATCAAGCATTTTCCAAATCTGTGTGCCACACCGTAATTTGTGGCTAACTGTTTGCCTAACATGAACCCTAATATTTAAGCTATATTGTCATATACCACTAAAAAAGACCAAATTGGAATTTGTTAGAAAACTAGTCCATTTATGTCAGGTTTTAGGTAGAATTTGAATCCAAATTAAATTAAGTATCCAATGGGTCTCTAAATCTAATGAATTTTAGTAAATGAACTCTACACAAATTGTAAAAAAGTCTATGTAGCATCAAGCACTAAAACACTAATTAGGGTTAAATCTTAAATTACTACAAACAACACAAAATAGAAAGCACTCACCCCTTAAAAATTGTGACGTCAGCCTCTAGTGATTAGGAGGAGAAGATTTCGTTCTTTCTTGCACACTTCATTCTTCCTGCAAGAAGATCGTTCTAGTAGCTCTTAGGTTGCGAATACATGTGATGTTCTTGACATTCCAACGAAAGTAGTTCGTGACGACTAACAACGAGTTGTCTCTTGTATATCCAATCGAATTCTTCTATTGCCCGTTTTAAGATAAGTTCTCGATCCTCTGTTTGATTATTATTTAATTATATATTTGTTTATTCTTGATTGAATACTTTTAAAGGAAAATCAAAATCACAAACATGCATTTTCCCGTTTAAATTTTCGATAGAATAAAACATCTTTCTCCCTTTTTTTTTGAAAAGAAAGATTTTTTTCTTATGTTTTATTTCGTTCATGATATGAATTCCATTGTATCCACTTGCTTTGTGACATATACCTACTTTCTTATCATGTTCGTTGTTGAGTAACATAAACTAATACGCTTTTTTAAACACAACCATCTTAGTTGAAACTTTTTTCGTTATGAAGAGGTTAAATAAAACGTTAAATCATATTTTTCTTAAAAAAAGTTGAAGGCCAAGAAGAAGTCATATAAAAAGAAAGGAACCAAATTTCACGTTTTTTTATTTCGTTTTCATTTTCATTTTCAGACACGGGATATTTAGTGAGCTGGAGTGTCGTTTTTTTTAAATTGCTGTGACTTGGTAAAATTTACAAAGACCTCCATTTTTATATGAAAACTAGGTTTCTTTTTTACACAAACCAAATTGTTTATTTTTTGTTTTGCAAGTAGGGTTCTTCAAGAGCCACACGTAACATGTATTATTTGTAATCTACTAGATCTTACAGTATAATTGCTCCATGTAACACAACGAGGAAACAAACGAATTAAAGAAAAACATCTTGAGAAAAGCATGATGCATAAAAAATGACTACTTAGTATATCACTACTCTATCACAGTTTGAACTCATAAATCAAAAGTGTAATCTAGAAGATCAATAGTATAATGAACTGATATTATATGATATAATTTAGTAAACTAAAATAAATCATGGCAGTAATAATGTGGATGGTATGATATATATTTACACATTCTTTTTAATTAATTTATTAAGAGGAGTTAATTAAAGGGTTATGTGGAATGTAACGGTGGCAAATGGTTGGTTATTTAGATGGGTGGTTGCTTGAAAGAGATGACTTCCAATGGAAGAGAATAAAAAAACTATATAATTAAGAATAAAAAGCATGAGATTTTTGACCTTTAAGTAGTCGCGTCCAATATATGTGACATAAAGTGTGGTCTCTGGGGGTATTTTTATTGCCAGTCCTTGTCGATATAGGACTTGTTTGGCCTGAGTAATATTTTGTATATTTTATTTATTTTATGTAATTTTTATAATAATTAATAATAATTATATAATAAAAATATAAAAATATATATTTTTTAGTAGATATTAAATACACAATATATTAAATACTGTGTTTATCAAACGAACCCATAGAAGAAGGCAGGTTCTTTGTTAGGTGCGTACTGTAAAAAAATGGATCTCATGGACGTCGACACATTTGGGGTTTCTTGTTAACTTCCCCTAATTAATGTGGCAGATAAATTTGAACCCCTCAATTCACTCATTACTTAGCTTCACTTATCTTTAAAAAATATTAACCCTCTCAAGTTTGATGTTATAAGGGAAATTTTTTTAATTATTGTCTATTTCATTTGTATTTGAATAGTTGAATCTGTATATTATCGATACTGAAATTTAATGTTTCTTTGAAAAAGTCATATGATGAATTGAAATATAAGAAATGAAACAATGTGATTGAGATTTATTATGAAAAAGCTAATGATTACAGCTTTTGCAAGTGCTGGTAGGTTATCTAATTTAAAGTTAATATCATTAGTCAATTAACAGAGTGCCTTAAGGCTTAAAATTATATATAAAACTTAAAAAAACTTCTTATACCCTATATATGTGACATCACTATCATGCATGCACAGTGCCAATGGCATCAAATCATATTTTTGTGTCATTATACAGTAATTTAATTGCTACTTATAATTCACAAAGTGATCATTGCTTTGTTCCCGGATATACAAGTATTGCTTCCAAACTCATAATGTTTTTATAAGCATATACCAAGAATTTTCGCTTGAACAAGTAGGAATCAGTTACTCTCAATCGATAAACATGGTAAGCAAACCCATGTAAAGCAATTATCACGAGTAAGATCACTGCAAAAAAAAATGTACAACATTACTGTACAAGTTGTTGGTGAAATCCCGATAAAAATGACAATTTAAGAGATGGTGAATTAGATTTTTAGCAAGTTTAAAATTTTGTTGAAAAATATTTTGCAAACTAAAATAAATAACAAAGTTCTTTTAAAACTGAAATCAAAATTAATTGCAGAAGCTTTAAAAACATCAATACACACACTCAACAATATAAATTAAATACAAGTGCAAAGTAAATAAGAGAAAGGAAAGAGAGCACAAATCCAATTTATAGTGGTTCGGTCTTCCTTGACCTATGTCCACTCCTCTAGATCCCTTAGAAAATTTCAATCCACTATCTTGCTCACTTCCAGGTGGATGGAAACTGTTCACACCATTTGTTTTTGCGGGATCAACAAGCAAACTGTTACACCTTATTTTTGAGGGCTCAACAAGAAAATTGTTTTCCTAGTTTTTACAGGTTCAACTAGAAAACCAAAACTACTTGTTTTCAGGACAAAACAAGTAAACCAAACCTCTAGTTTTTGTGGGCTTAATTAGCAAACCGTTCCCACTAGTTTTCTAAGACTCACTAGCAACCACTCTTGTTTTCTAAAGCTTAACAAAGAAACCTAATTATCTTCAATCAAATACTTTGATTGTTACAGAATCAACTCAAGATATACCAATATCAAGCTCACACCAACCTAACAAATAGATTACAAGTAAATAGTTTAAATAGGTTAGAAAGGTAAAAGTGGGAGAGAAAATGAATAGCAAGTCTTGACAAAGGTCTCTTTTACTTCTCTTCTATCTTGGGACGTCTATTTATAACTACTCTAAGAAATATAGCCATTGGAAGTCTCGAAGTAGCCGTTGTGAGAGAGTAAAGCATTCTGTTTTAATTGACGTCACCTTCAACAATGTGCGTTGTACATCATCTATGCGCATTGTGCTTTAATCCAATTGAGTTTAGCGTGTCTTGATAACACATCTACGTGCTTTGTAAGAACTTCAGTAGCCACTGTCTTGAGAGAATTGGCATTTATGTGCCTTAGTCACCTTCTACTTGCGTTGATCATCTTATCAGCATGCCTTGTGGTTTGTTCTACGGGCGTTGATCTTTGTTCCAGAAAATGCACCTTCACCCAGTGATTCTTGAATGCGCCTTGTTCCTTCTGCAACATGCGTTGTCGATTTATTCTCAAAATCGCATCTTTGATGACATGTCACTTTGTCAAAAATATTCAAATTCAAATCCCGATGAGCGTCTTTGCTTTGTCTTCATCTGAAGCTCATCAACATGCATTGCTCATTTGTAATGTGCGTTGATCAGTAACTCCTCATTTGCTTATCAACATTCCTTGCTTGTGGAACAATGTCTTCCTCATCAACCTGAACCCAGACAACATAGTCTTCAACGTGGGTTAATAAACACCTGATGTCACTGCATGTGGTTGTCATCCATTTAACGTTCTTCAACATCCCCTAGTTCCACCTTAGCGTACCTTAATGCCATTTTCACATCATCTATGTGTGTTAGTAGTGAATAACTTGCGTTGTGGCCAAATATCAGCAAGTCTGCAACGTTGCACTTCTTTCATAGATGTTTTGCATTCATCATCATCAAAACCGAAATCAATAATTGGAAGGGAAATGTTGTGTTTTGTATGGTCCAATGCTACTTGCATACTTAGTTTCTTACATTGATAACTGAAAATTCCCAATTTAAGGACAAAATTAGAAGCATCTCATTCCCACTATAGAGCATTTTTCATATTTCAATTACACAAATATTACCATCGAGAACTGTGATAAAATGTTATAAACTTCTTCTTTAACTGGGGATCAATTTCAAGCTCTAGTGCGGAGAAGTTTTTTAATATTTAGAATAGATGTAAAATGCAATATAAATTTGAATTAATTAATTTCTAACTAATGATTTAATAAAACTACATAAATATTAATAAATAATTAAAATATAAATAACAATAATTAAAAACATTAACTAACGTTATTCATATTTAATTATATTAATAAATATTTAAATTTAAGCAAAAATAATGACTTTTAAATTTAAGCAAAAATAATGATTTTTTTATTTTAAATATTGCACTTTACGTACCGTCATAAAATCCTCATAACCAATATGTTTCATCTAATTCAAACCCCCGTTACCAAGAATATAGAGATGGCAAAAGTATCACTAGTACATATGCCCAATCCAACAGCAGCATCTACTCCACTGGGAATGTTCCAAGTGGGTCAATTTTATCCATTTGCATGACGCCATGCATATTTTGGTTTCATTCTTGTATATGAATCGTTTATGCTACCATCATTTTTATACACACACCGCAACTTTTGGTTGTAGTCTCTTATCCTTAACTATCCTTTTTCTTTTGTTTAATATGAACTCTTGTTGAGAGCTTATAATTGATTGTTTCAGTTGCATTTCGAGTGTCAAATGTGAAAAGGTTTCCATATCTTTACATTCTTTCATGTGTCAGCACTCCTTTTGACTGGTTCTAATTAGCTAAATCAGATGTTCTTCTGATTTAAGCTACCAAACAATCCAATTTAATCATATAATTTGTTTAATTTTCTAGTGAAGAGGCCCACCATGTTCATGGACAGTAAATCAATAAAGCGAAAGAAACATCATTAGTGTAATTTTTAAAAACCAGTATTATGACTTTGTTGAATTGGATGGATCAGTCATAGGCTGTCACAAGTTGCAATAGGGTTAGTTGACTTGGCCATGTTAGTGAGGATCATTCATTCATGTTTATTATAAGCTCCAAAACATTCAATTTCACTCGTAGGAGAGGACTGTCTGCTTCACTAGAATTCAACAAAGGTTTTTGTTGATGATTCTTCAAAAAGTTGAATTATTTTAATGAGTGGGTGACTTGGTTTGCACTACTTCATGTTTGTCACATAACCCATTTTTAGTTTCTGTGATTTTTTTTACCTCCATGAAAAAGGGGGAGGTTTGAAAAATAGGGCATTGAGTTATGGTTCTGAAAGTAGACTTTTGAGGGCAACAAGAATAGAGCAAACATAGACTTAGCATTATTCAACATCAAAGTTCATTCAAAAAGGTCTAGTAGACTGCAAAGTGATTGTTTGTTTCCTGGGTACTCAAATAAGCTTTTGAATGTAGACTTTCAAGGAAATGTTTGGGCCACCTTTTCACGTTAAAAATCAAACCTTTTATTGATATCATGAAAAAATTGCCTTTAATGTGAGTGTTTGTATACGTTGCACCGTTTGTGAAAGGCAAGAAGTAAGAGGTCTCGACCAGGATTGAGTACAATTTTGGGTGCTTGACTGGTTTTGTTTGCCACTGAATTTGGAGTGTACAATGAGAGTTTTTTTTTTTGAAAAAAAAATGCAGTCTTGAATGATAATTGTGCATAGAAAAGTTGAGCAGCCTACCATGAATAAGAGGAGCTAACCAAAATAACTAAAAATGAGAAAAATGTGGTGCTACTTTGTCTTTTTTCATTCCCACACCATTGATGATTCACAGAGGTCATCATTATGGTTTGATTATGCTGGTAGGGTGGGTAATAAAATTCACTATTAAGAAATGTTCTACCAATAAGCTTCCATCCTAGTGATCGATATTAGAGTCGTCTTCAACATGAAAAAACGAAAATATCATCGTTCTTCTGTCCGAAAAGGTTATCCAGTAAAGCACAAATGTTTTGCTGTAGAGTGTGAGGCACCAAACAATTATGATTAAATCCTTTGACGACGGAGGCAACCAGGAAACTATGACAGCATCGGAAATTGGCAACCATCCTACAGTCAAAGGTTCCAGAAAGATGAATTCTACGTTCAAGATTACTTCTGCAGAAGGCAGTTAAAAGCCCCTTGCTTGGTCAACATGGCAGTGGCAAGTGCCTTAACCATCTCTAAGATGTTCTAGACCAAGAAAAACAGTTTGCCACAATTGACCCTGTCGATAATCACCGGCAACTCACAGTGGCTGAAATATTCTGCTCCAAGTCTTTTCCTCAAAATGCTTCAAGACTGGCACTTTAATCAGTAGACATTAGAAAATAACTGGTATTGAAAAGTTTAGTTAGAAGAAAATACTACTGATTATTTTTTACCCAAAAAGAGTTCAAAACAAAGAGAATTCCCAAATGAAAGAGAGAGAGAAAACGAGAAGGAAAATAGATATTAATATATGCAATTTGACATTACTGTTGGCAACTAAAAAGAATAGATCACCATTTATGTCTATGCTAACAGGCTTAAAAGTCTAGGTGCTACTGCTATTTACAACTTCATGCCCAACTGAACTGGGAAAAATGTGTCCGTTTTCGGGCATCCTGAATTTAAAATACAGCTGCAAAGGTGAGATTCAACACTGGCAACCAGGGAACAAGCAACCGACCGCTGAGGCACTGAATTCACTGGAGACATCGGTTTACCAGCAGTTGAAGAGAAGCTAACGAGTTGCTCTATAATCCACAGGAATTCTTCAATTGCTAAAGAAGTTCCATGGAAATAGTTGATCCAGTGATTCTTGTGTGTTATTGTTTACTCTCCATTAGATCAGCCAAAGTAATCTTACCCATGTTGCCAGTGTCTAGCCGATCGAATTTCTCGCATATCTGCAGAATATACTTTTCTGTTACCTTCCCCATCTCCTTCAGTTTGTATATTACGTATTCTGACTTGCTGCAAATATGAATCACAAGCAAATATTATGAACAACATGGAATACAAAATCAGTCTGGATCAAATTGAACGGCATATGAACAACACCACATTGCATAGGATCACTGATTACAATTATCACCAAAATAAGTAGTTGTCACTAAAAAAAAGCAGTAGCAGGAAGAAAACAGAGCAATTGCTATATACTCAAAGGAACAAGAACTACGCGATTAATCCACAAGAGAAAAGCAAATACAAATTCTGTTTACAACTTAAGGAAGTGTCAAGCACAGAAAGCTACAAATGCACTTGCAACAATAACAACAACCAAAAATTGGACCAGTTCATTATCAGTAGATAAAGACGAGCATGAACACAAAATATATTTTTACACCCCTCCATTCTATTTATCTTCCTCTGAATGTGAAACCGTAGCTAAAATATCTATAATTTAATCATGCCACCTTTATCTTCATTTCTCTACTGAGATACCATAGATCTTTTTAGAGATAAATCATCAGTTTAGAGAGATTGGATCTTCAAATGGAAAATGTTTTTTAACTTTAACTACACAAGAAAACCAACCCAGATACATAGTCCATTTCTAGCAAGGCCCACCAGGAAACAATTGCATGAATTCCAGATCTTCAATCCACCTAATCCTCATGTTACATTCAACTATTACAAATGCATTCATAAACATAATTTTTATCATTTTTCATGCTGGCTAATCAAAGGCACCAGGGCAACAACACATTGAGCAAACCCCTGATTTTCAGGGCGGGATTTAATTTCTACACAGGGTATAGTCATGATCGCACAGCATCATTTCAAACATAATGTATCTAACTCTCACTCAAATCTGGGAATCGGGTGTCTTGAAGCCAATACACTCGAAGCAAGTCAGATTTGAGACTAATTATTTTGTCTTTATTCTATTTAGCAGAAATGAGGAAAGAGGAATCTTTACCCTTGTTGGCAAAGGAAATACATATAACTTGGAATCACTGAAGTTGGCACATTCAAAGATACCGAAAACATCTATTTTTGAAAAAATAACGCCATTTCTTCATATCATCAAAAGGCAGACTATAATTCTTGACCACATTACAAGTTGTAATTCTATCAAAAACATCGTACCATCAAAGTTCCCACAGGCATCACAACATAATTAGGGAAAAAAAAAACTTAAAGAACAAGCTATTCGTCCAAAAATCAGCTTAACTGAAGCTGTGCTTTAACATCAGATTGCAGGAAACGTTTTCTTAATCAATGAAATGCAAGCTAACAATAAGAAAAATCCAGTACAGAAAGAATGCATACCTCACAAAGCCATTGTGATCAATGTCTGCAGCAAGAAACTCGGAGACTGTCATGTTTGACCAAGAACCCACTTAGCAATCCTCCGATGCCTCATATCAACTCGAGCTTCAGCGAGATACAAGAATGCTCGAGCCACTGCAAGTGTCGACACAAGCAACCAAATAGAAGCAAAAATTCTACCTGGCAAAGATGGAAATGCCCTATCACCATATCCAACAGTAGTGACAGACATAACAGACAGATAACATGAATCCAACCATCCAAGCCTCTCAACAAAATGCATAACCCCAACACCAACTCCAATACAAAGAACCACAACACCTAGTGCTAATGCCACCTTCATCCGGATCCTCATCCTCCCTTTCTTCACATCAATTATATAAGAATTCGCCGAATCCTTATCACCACCACCACTCTTAACATTT
>CAODLS010306959.1:0-13432 GCA_948243855.1 Flueggea neowawraea
TGGAGGAATGGCCTCAAACATGTCTCCACCAATAAACTTCAAGTTATCACTACCTTTAAGACCCTCAACCACATGAGGAAGATCAAAAACAGCACAATCCAAGTGTGGGAAAGCTTTAGCAATGGCTTTGGCGACGGTTCCGGTTCCGCCACCAACATCTACCAAAGATTTCAGCCCTTCAAACACTGCCTTTCGCTCATTAATAAGCACACTAGTCACCAACCTAGCATCACTAGCCATGGCTTCATTGAAGAAATGGTTGAGCTTTGGTTCATGACCAGCATAGTCCCAAAATGTCCTTCCATGACCGTGTCAAATGGTGTTGGATCATCATTCTTGAACCAATCACTTACATGGTGCCATGGAGTGATCAATATTGGATCTAGCATTGCCATTAAAAATGGTGTCATACTCAAAGGGTTGTCTTTGAGAAGGATTTGGCATGCATTGGTTAAAACATACCCTCCTTCGGTGTCGTTTTGTCGATCTTTTGTATCCAAAAGAACCCGGATTGGACTAAAATCCTCATGAGACGTTTGACACAAGGAGCTTTTGTTGGGTTGATGGGTAGGGCTGAAATGAGCTCAGAGGAAGTCATGGGTTTGCCATGGTTGTTGATGATGTCAGGAATGCCAAGTTCAATTGCACACTTTAAAGACATGGAGTTTATGAAGTTGAATATGTGGTTCCATACATGAGCTTGAGCTCGAAGAAGCTCAGTGTCATGCTCTCCATCAGCCAAATTCATCTTTTCACTTGCTTGAAAAGTCGTAAAAAAAAAAGAATATTGATTTAGTAGCTAGGGGGTAAAAAGGAAATATTTATAAGGATGTGAATAATTGGGAAGCTTCACTTGTGACTTCAATGAGGACATTGAGTGGTATGAATAAATAGGGGAGACAATAGAACTGTGAGATCACGTAGATCACGTGTACGTAGCAAAATGGGATTAAATGCTTTAAAATAAAGAGAAGATCGATCAAATAATGTCGATATCTGATCTAGCTGGAAGATAGGGGGAAAAATATAAATAATTCTAGTTGATTTAACAATTTTAATTTTAACTAATTCAACAAAAAAAATCACCAAAAAGAATTTTTAATTTTAACTACCAAGAAAGTTATGTTTTTTGATAAAGAAAAGCTATTTTGGAATGGTATGCAGAGTCCTTCTCTCCTAATAAAAGGTTTCGAATTTTAAATTTCAGCTTGAGTAACTGAGAAATTTTCAAATTCGGTAAAAAAATTTTAGACTCTACAATGTTTTATTCAATTTGAATTCAAATTAAATATTTGAATAGTATATTATTTAACAAAAGAAAATTAATTTCGTCGTTAAAATATTGGAGAAGACGTTTCCATAGATTATTGTATGTGATATGAAATATGCAATATTTTAGTTTTTTTATAAGTGATTGCAATATTGTAGTTCTTATATAAAAAAATTTGACTTTATGAACGTATTGTGATTTCGACTATTAATTTGTTTTTATTTAGATTCAATTATACTTAACAATTAGATTAATATTTTCCTGATAAGTAAAAGTGGATTAATATTATTATAATTTCTTGCGGATAGCATGATTTTTTTGTGCGCGATAATTTTGAGACGTCGGAATCATGAGGTAAAACTAGTTTTTAAAAAATTGTAGTGATAACAACGTGGGGCTTCGGTTGTCATGATTAACCTGAACGAAGTTGACTTTGGAAATCCAATTATTTATTTGAACATAAAAAATTGTATTATGGCAATTAATGTGAGATTTCATAAGATTGGATGATATCATATTGATGATTATGTTTTCTGTAAATAATTTTGAAAGATGCCACTGCCTTTATACTGACGAACAATAAAGAAGACGGATAGAGTCACCAACCTCGAGAGAGCAAAAGGCAGCAACCAAAAATAGCAGATGACAGCAAGGGCAGCAGCAGTATGGATCAAATACGTCGTTGTCGGCCTCGAGAGTAACCCACGATCGCTTTGACTAGGAGAGTACTCAACTTGCTCGCAGTCTAGATGTCTCACGGATATTGTAAGATAGCCAATGGGGAAGGAAGAAGAACTTGTTCTTCTTTTGGTGGCAGAGATAGGCGATCTCTGTCTTGGAAGAGAAAGAACATATTTCTTTTCTCTGACTCCTTCTTACTCCATCTGCTTCACCAGATTAGGTACGTATAAGGTCTCCTACTCATATTAAATGAGTGGACCCTAGTTGAACTTTTTTAACCCATTCAAGAAGTTCACAACTAATTAATAATAATTAGTCTGGCTCGTTAATCAACCTAATAACTAACTGATTCGGGTTCCGCCTATTACTGTCATGAACAAACATAGTTTTCCAACATACGGGCAGTGATATTTTTCTTCTTCCAAGCTATATAAGTTTCACGGTCACGCCTATGTTGAATGGTAATGCCCTCCTCGAATTTGACCATAATTGTCTTCAAGGGATCAAAAGCCCACATATGAATTAGTTTCCTTATATGATTTAAGTTACAGATAAGAAGGGAAAAGAGATAGGAGTACAGAGATTTTTACCAATATAATTGGTTAATAATACAACATCAAAACCTTGAATCAATTATATTTTCTTAAACTTAATCTAAAAAAGGGAGTATGGAATTGGCAATGAATGAGGAATGCAAGCATTCGGAGAAGAAGGTTAAAAAGAAAAAGAAAAAGAAAACTCAAAAACATTCATAATTTATCTCTTGTACAAAAGAGCATATATGGGACACAAAGGTTCAAATGGAAGGACCCAATTTCCTTTCGCAGATAATAAGAAAATGTTTAGTTAAGAAAAATTTTCATTGTTTTTTATAAAATTAGAAAATAGAAATAAAAAAATAAAAAAAAATTAATGAAAAACTAGAAATTTTTATTGTTTTCTATTTTATTTCAAAAAATAGAAACAAAATAGAAAACAAAAAAACAAAAAAATATTTTCTCAACTAAACATAACTTAATTTTCTGTAATATTTTTTTATTAAAGTGCAATATTTTTTATTAGGATTTATAATTTTGTAATTAATAATTAGTTAATAATTTTTAATATATATTAAAAAATCCTACAACTTTTACGAGGGATATATTTTTTCTATAACCAAAGGTTACAAAAATTCTTACAACTTTTTCTAATCAAGGTGAAACATTCTTTGTTGGGTGTACAATAATACGAAAATTTTATTACAAATTCCTTGTTAGGGTGTAATAACGTTTTTTAAATTATTTTAAATCATGAAATATCACACTTTAGAAAGAAGATTGCATCTTAATTAGGAAAGATCATAGGAATTCCTGTAATTTTTGATTGTAGGAAAAAATAGCTTTTAAAAATGAAATGTTTTATCTTGATAAAAAAAAATGTTGCAGAAGTCGTAAAAAATTATTATCCCCCCAAAAGCCCATCCAATTTCAACACTTAATGGTACAACATTATTCTAAACAACCAATTGGGCTAGCCATGCTTTGATATAATAATATACGGTTTGATTCTTGGTTCATTCCAAGCTCTCTTACAAGGTGAGGAATCATCATTTTTTGAACCAATTGCATGGAAAGGTTTTAATAACTTCCTCAAGATTTAGAGCCGTGAAAGCTCTCACTATAAAGGTGTTTCTCGTAGGAGAATAAACAAGAAGGCAGAGGAAGACAACAACGTTGTTGGTCGTGGTCATCAACATTTTGAAGAGCAAAGCCTTACGGCAGTGCAAAAGAAGCCTCTTCGTCACGAACAACTAGAATCGTGATTGGCGTTTTTTTCCCCCTCGTACACAAGGGAGAATCAATCCCCAAATTTAATAATCTCAAGTCAGCGACGGATCCGACGGCCCGACACCAACAAAATCATATATATAGTTTTATTATAATAAATTTTGAAGTCCTTAGACTTAAAATATAAACAATTAAGTTCTTAATTTGATTATCGTCCATCCGTCCGCTACTAAATTAATTGCTAACGTTCGTAACACCATTCGGCGATATCCCTGAGTGAAAATAATTTTGGATCTGTCACTGCCTTAAGTCTCCACCCCTGCTACTTAATCCCAAGACTACGTGGTCTTAAGATGTAGGTTGTAGTCACTTAGGCTACCCACTTGGGTTTGAGATCAAGTTGGAATTTTTTAGGGTAATTATATTTTCATTGGAAGAAAAAATCAAAATTACATGATCGGGTTATCCATTTCCTTTTGGAGAGATAATTGGCGCAATTTACAGCTTTTACAAACCCAGTTTTCGAATTTTTACAGATTAATCTTCAACCTGAGGCTTCTGTTGCAGCTTTTTGCACTATGATGGGCATGGCGGATGACATAAATTCACTTGCTTCTAATCTCCTCTTTTGGCTTAGAAGATTAAGGCTAGGAGAACAAGAATGTTTACAGCACCTGTTGACTCAAGTTGAGCCTCATCGGAATAGCTTAGATTCGGCTGCAAATGATCTCATACAATGGAGACTTGATCCGCCATCTTTCACTGTGAGATCCTTTTCAAATTATTTCTGTTCTTACATAGCAGGTCCATTCAATCCAAATAGAATCTTCAAGGCAAATTGGAATTCGTTTGCATCTCCAAAGGTACGATTCTTTCATTGGTTGGCCTTGCAAACCCGTCTGCCTTGCAAAACTTTTCTTTTCCAAATACAGATTATTGGTAGCCAAGATATTCTATGTGATCTCTGTGGGTTCCTCAATCTCACGACCATGTCTTTGTTCATTGCGTTTTTGTCAAGAAAGTTTGGAACTTTGTCTTTGATGCTTTTAGATTTTCATGGGTTCGCCCACATGGTTTTGTTGATTTTGTATAACATTGGAATGAGACTGTTGAAATGAATTGCAGAGACAGTTTTGGAGAGCTTTCGGCCAAATTCTATCATGGGAAATTTGGAAATCAAGAAATCGAATAGTATTCTGACAGGAAACGACTTCTGTCAAAGATCTTTATTTTCGTTGCATTTTATTTTGGACTTTTCTTCTGCGATGTAAGCATCGTCACTTTGTATTTTTAGACTACGACGTTGGTAGATGTGCAGACACTTTGTTCACATGGGAACAATTGTAATTGATCTGATTTCTTTTACTTACTAAAAAAAAGCACACAAGAAAGATATGATTTACGTAGAGGAACCATTTACACGACATATTGAAATTGAGAAGACTCCACATCCAATTCTGAAAACTAAAACTGTAATTTAAACATTCGTATTACTGGACATAATTTCCATTTATTTCGATCTTATGGACTGGGATGTCCATCGGTTGGTTTCCGTTACCAACCCAAAAAAAACAAAAACTAAAATTTCAATAACCAAACGGAACTGAACTGAAGACTGCTAAGAAACCGCACTGAATCGCAAATCAATGGTCGGTTAACCGAAATTCATTCCCAATTTTAAAATGTGATAAAACACCAGAACCGAAATCAAATCTCTCACGATCTTTCACGTATGTAACCATTTTTTTCATTTTCTTCATAGATTTATACTCAAAACACGTAACCCATTGCAATAGCTAGATTCAACTCTGGTGGACCTAAATACACAAACACACTCACATGAGATAGTAAATAATAGAGAAAAAGAGAAGATAATACAAGAAATTTTTAACGTGGTTTGGTTTCTTAATATACTTACGTCAACGATTTTCATTAAAATAAATATTATAATTTTTGAAAACATAAAATTTTTAAAACTCTTTCACCAACACAAACCTAAAGTCCAAGTTACACACTCTGTAGTTAACTAACTAAGGATTTGTGATACAAAATAACTAAGGCATTATGCCTATTTATAGGAAAGAGACCCATTCATAATTCTACACCTAAGTGATGTGGAATTCTCTTATTTATTAATTCCTCTCTTACTCGATGTGGAATTTGGAGAGTTATTCCAGTAAATCCTCCTTCTACCCAAATCCCCACATATCTCAACAATTTCAGAAAATTTAACTCCTTGCGGTTTGTGCCTTCTTTGTCCTATTGCTTCCATTATTAAAGAAATCCTCATCCAAATAATAAATATTCTCCCCCTTCTTTCCTTGCAATATCAAGCTGTCACATTTGAACACTTTGCAAAACTCTTCATATACCAACATATTTGTACCTACGAGATGTCAATTCACCCAAAGAAATTTTGTTGGCTCTTGCACTAGACACATACTTCACATTAGCAAGTGTTTCACATCATCATTATGGAGCTTTAAGCGAACTCTTCTAATGCCTTCAAACTTCAATTTTGAATTGCTCCTATCATGGTTCCTGCCAAATTTTTCTTCTTTTTATAAAGTGTCAAAAGAAGCTCGATCTCTACAAATATAAATGTCAGCAGCAAAATCTTAACACCTAACTAGAATGATTTTCAACAAGATCGTTAGCAGCAATCAACAATACATCACTATAATCTTCAACCACATTAATTGAGGAATTACCAAACTTTCTGCTTATCTTTCATAATCCCTTGTAGTTTCTTCAAGTCCTGCTTAAACTGTAGGCAACGAGATTGCATGTGACCAATATCTCCATAATAAAAGCACTCAACAGTAGTTATATCTCTCTACCGAGATCTTAATCTTCCACCACTGTCACTCTTCTTGCGATTCCTCCCTCTTTCGTCATTCTTTGCAGCTATGAGTATTTGAGAACCATCATTATCTTCTCTCATCATCCTCTCATTTTCTTTCAATAATGTCATCACATCATTCAACTTCAAAGTAGTTTTTCCTACTAAAATTGTTTGCACCAATGACTTGAAAGATTTAGGTAATGATGCTAACAGAAGTAATGGTTGCTCTTCCTCCTCAATTTTCTCATCCAAATTCAATAGCTGACAAACTAATAAAATTGTTAATGTGGTCAAGAATATCACCTTTATCTATTCTCAGGGTATACAGATCCATCTTCAGACACAATCGGTTAGTCAATGACTTCGATAAATAAATGATCTCCAACTTATTCCACAAAGCTTTAGGAGATGTCTCGTTCAACACAGTAATTTTAATTTGCGGAGCAAGAGCTAACCTAATAGTACTGACAACTTTCCTTCGGATGGTACTCTAATATCTATCTTTTATATTGCTAGACTTTTGATTCGATGTCAAGACCTGCTGCATCAAATAGTCTTGAATCGTGCTCTGTCATAGCGTGAAAATCCTCTTTCCATCAAATAATAGAACACATACTTCATTGTCATGGTTAACATCTTTTCAGCTCTTCTTCTTATCTTCCTCTATTCTCCTCCCCAGAATGAGTCTTCCTCTCTGATATCACTTGACCCAAACATGCAACTACACTCATACAAGATAATAAATAATAGAGAAAAAAATAGAATACAAGAGATTTTTAACGTGGTTTGGCCCATTAATAAACCAACTTCCACAATCTATACTAAAATAAATATTACAATTTTTGGATAAACAAAGTCGTTAAGACCTTCTCACCCACACAAATCCAAAACTCAAGTTACACCCTTTTTAGTTAATTATTTTAAGATTTGTGATATAAAACAATAAAGATTCAATGCCTATTTATAGATGAGAGACCCATTCACAATTCTACACCTAAACGATGTGAGATTCTCTTTTTTAATAATTCATCTCCTACTTGATATGAGATTTATAGGAACTACTCCAACAAACTCAATAGATTACAATAGTTAGATTCAAAATACTAAATAAAAAAAGAAGAAGAAGAAAACAGGGAGGACAGATTTGCAACGCGTTCTTCCAAGCAAGATGAAGATTTTGCATGACAAATCACTCCTGAGAATGCAAACCCACTCCTTTTTTGAATTAAAAAAAACAAAAAATAGGAAGTAATAAAAAATTTCAAGGGTTGCCTTCTATGCGGAAGACGGCGAACATGAAGGGTAGAGAGGAAAGGATGACTCTATCAGCTCGAAAATAAGAAAAAGAAAAGGTGAGTGATGAAGTGAGAGTCTGATTCTGCGGAGATGATAAAGACGAAGAAGGAAAGGAGAAGAGAAGGGATTGGTCTGTGTTGTGGGTGTTGCAGAATTGGGTGTGGATGAAGAGGAAGAGTGAGACCGAGAGAGAGTAGGGACTGGTCTGTACTTTCACGATCAGTAAGTAACGCCATCATTAGAAAATCAAAGAAGAGTTGCGTTTCAATGGATTCATGATCGGCTATACTTTCTTGATTTTCCATTATGATCATATAAACGATAATCAACTTTCCTTCTTTTCTTCCCTCAATTGCTTCTTTGCATTGCTTATGTATCTTCAAGCATTCTTCATCGCTCCAATCATGAAGGATCCACTATTATTCATAGAAGAAAAAAATGGTTATATCAACTATATATTTCGAAATCCGAAAGAGATTTCTCTGACCAAAGAAAGTGGACATTGGAATTTAGTCTAATGAATCAACTCAGACAAGGTGGGTTGTCCCTTTTTATTATTTTGAGTTTGAGTCTTCCAAAAACAGTAGAATTTCTTTTTAAAGTTCAATTTAAATATATTAAACCTATAAATAATACTATATTCTGTACTTAAGCTCACTCGACAAAAATTTACAGCTCGAATAATAATTAATTTTCAGAATACCTCTATCTGATAAGAAAAACAATTAGTGAAATTCGCAATATATTGTGATATAGAGGTTAGTTACATGTTCTTGGTTTTCAGAAATTGAATAGCAAACAGTTGAAAAATCTTATCAAACAAAAAAGTTGAAACTTGCTATATATTTATAAGTTGGATAAATTATACATATGGTGAAACATAAAAAATAAAAATCGTCATAAAGGACGATTACGATAAAAAAAATTTGTTAAGCATTATGATTTTATTGAGTTTAGTCCATCAAGTAGTGGATTAATGTATGATAAAAAAAATACCTATTACTATTCGAAGTGCTTTCGCTATACTAGAAAACTAACACAACACCCGTGAAATACAACAGAAATTTTAAGTGACTAAATTATATTATCAATTAAAATAAAAATAGTTTTGGCAGTTTAATGCGTTTTTCTTATTGGGAATATAGATTTTAAAAGATTTTTTCATATCCAACTTTTTTTTGTAGAAATGTATAAATTACAATTCTTGTCATAAATAAGAGTCTTTCACTCAGCTTTACTTTTGATTACCACCACATGCATTTGATCATAAACTAATAGGTTAAAGTTGTCACGACCTGTTCCTGGACCACGACGGGCGTACGAGAACCGTCTATGAGAGTCTGGTCCATCTCGTATAAGTCTCAAAGAACAAAACCAAAATTAATTTATTGAAAACAATACTAAAATCATTTTCAAGGTCAGTAAATAGAAATTCAAATTTAATTAAAACATAAGTTTTATTAATAATAATAAAATATTTGATAAATAATAGATCATGTTTAAAATACTAAATAAGTATACAATACATACACCCACAAGATTACCGGTGTGTAAAAACTAACAAAATAAATAACTGAGCCCGAACAAAAGGGCACTGACTGTGACTACAGAAATGCCTCACTGAGTGTTGAAAACTGGTAGATCACAATCGACCAAAATCACCTGCAAATGAGAATACAGAAAAATAGATAGAAGAGAAAGGGGTAAGAATTCCTAGTGAGGAAACGACACTGCAGAGCGGCACCAGATCTTATGCAAACCGTTTTGAAAATGTTTAGAAAACTTCACATGCAAATATAAGTGTATATACGTATACATACTAGGTACCAAATAGTAGTTTTGAAATTTATTTCAAAATCATTCGCAACCAAGTCAACAACAAATGGGCAATCGTACAAAAACATTTTTTTACAAATCATGATTTTTATTTGTAAATCATAAATCGCAACTATCAAATTATTTCTTTTCAAATTATACGGCACAATATCGAAATATTTGGTTTCAAATCATATAAACTCAGAACTCCAATATTCATTTGCAAAACATAACATATCGAAACAAATCTGACATGAGACCAATATCAAAATCATTTTCAGATTTAAAATATGGTTTCAGAGTCAAAACATACATCAAATATATGGGACTAAAGCAAAGGTGTGTATCCAGCACTAAAATTAGAGGTGATGTGGTCTACGCCAACATTCAATGTGTAACAAATGTGGACTCCGCCACCAATCAATATCAAATCATGTGCCGGGTCAAGACAAATGGCTACCGACATCCCTTGTAGCTGGGCCTTTTCAATGCATTGATATACCAAAGGTCACAATTCACCCCCGTAAAAAAGGAGTCCCAAATAAGAAAATCAAAACATACTAATACATAGTATGAAAGCAAAGCATGCAATTCAACATCAAAATCAGAGGGAAGATATATAATACATATATACCAATTTCAAAACATAATAGTGTTATACCACTGTCAAATCATAAAATATATGATTTCATAAATCAATTGACAAAATAAAATAAATAACCTTTATTTCATAGAAATACAAATTTATCAGAATATTCATTTCGGAAAAACATTTCCTCTCTTACAAATCAAATACTCTTATCAGCAAAACGTTTACTTCAAAACGTAATAACTATTCCATAATTTTTTCCAATAATACAAAACAATTATTTTCAAAATACTTCAAAGTGTTGAAAAAAGTATTCTCTACAGATAATATCTCAAAAATCCAAAGCAGAGTGGTTATTACCAAAACCATAATAAATATCAAAATACGATATTTATTTTAAAACCATCAAAGTTTCCAAAGAAACTAAGTTTCCACAACAGAGGTTTCACATCAGTCAAATTTTAGGATTTTCTATTTGTTACTTAATTTAGATTACATGTTATGGTTGTAGCACAACAAAAACATATAAGTTAGAAAGACACAACCTATGTGTCTGAAGCTGTCATTTCACTCACCTGGATGCCGAACAAATAATCCAGATCACGATCCATCTGTGAATGACTACTCTCCTTGAAAACCAAGCAGAACTGGAATAGACATATCAAGATCAAAAATCAATATGGTACTGTGACTGTATCAAAATGCGTGCAAATACATATTCAGACTCAAATGTTCGAACAAAGCCCATAAATCCCTTTTCGGACCAAAGTCTAACATGATAATAAAATATTACACCTCAGTGTAAAATTACTATTTGGTCCTCGGGACTTTGAAAAATTACCAATTGGTCCAGTCACGTAAAATTACAAAGTAGTCCTCAAAGTTTTCAAAAATTACAAAGAAATTCTCCAAGTAGTCAGATTCCCAAAAAAGTCCTCAAACTTTCAGAAATTACAATTCTATAGTAAATTCTTCAAAATTACAAAATTATTCCCGAGTTTCCAAAATTATCAATCTGGACTTCAAGTTTCTAAAATTACAAATTTACACCTCAATATTCAAAATTTACAATTTATACCTCAGTATTCAAAATTTACAAATCTAGACCTCAGTTAGTCTTCTGAAATTATAAATCTAGGCTCAACTTTTCACAAATTTACAAAACTAGGCCGTGGACAAATTTTTAATCTCAAAACTACAACGAACACAATTCGGTCGATACCCGATATAACCAAACACCCACATTGGTCAATCTCAACCTCAGAAATATTAATCCATCAACAAATTCACCAAACAAACATCAAATTTGCATAAAATTAATCAAAACTGTCCAAACTCTAATCCACTTCAAAAACTCATCAAATCTTTCTATTCAAAGTTTGATTCATGTTCATTCAAATCCTCTTTAACCTATTCTAGCATCCTCTAACATTATTTCATCAAAAACCATCCAAAAATTCAAACCCTAGCAAATTCGAATCAAAGAAAGAACAGAGAATCAATGCATGAAAATAGAGGAAATAGAGAAGAAAAGATGTGATTCTTACCTCAAAAATGGGTTAGGAACTTTGGGAGGGCAATGTGGGAGTGTTTTGAGGTGGTTTGAGAGAGAAGAGAGTGAATGGGACGGAGTGAACGCAAAAACCATCGAGTTTGGGGGTAATAAAGACGTTGTAGATCGAAACGCTCTGTTTCAGCGAAACTAAAGGCAACGTACGTCATTTTTCACCTCAATGTACGTTGTACTTGACCTTCACATACGTCCCAAGCCATTAGCGTACGTTATATAGCATCCAGTGGCCTCAGATCTGATTTTCAGCTCCCAACGTACATTGCAAGAAGCCAACGTACATTGTGCACATCAACAACGCACGTTGATCTTGGTTTCCCAGACAACGTTTGTTTCCCTTATGTGCAACATACGTTGACAACATTCCAGCACATATACGCGACGTTTCTCACTTCCAAACTTGTATTGGACCATCCTCGAGGTTCCATAACACCATACCATGCTTAATTATCATCATTAAACACCAAAGATCATAAAAAAAATCAATCCAAACTCTAATTATCCAAGATTAAATCGAACTCGATTCGAAAGTTACAAGAACTCTATTTGAAATAGGTGGAGTATTACCGTTGTTATATTCTTTCTTGCTAAACATAAATATACATAAAAAATGAAAAATAATAAGTCATACATACAGTGGTGGAGACCGACCCCACCGGAAGTCTAGAGTATCCCTACTCCCCCTCTACTAATCACCTCTACCCTTGAAGTTCGGATTTCGTCCCTAATCCCAGTTCAACCACCGACTCTAACTCTTTGGATTCTTGGCTCCGTCACCACATACATAGATGTGTATCCAAATAATTCATAATAAACAATTGAAAGATATTAGAATATAAAATTTTTTTGAGTATTTTTCCATGGCTTCTTTTCCATCAACACCTAGAAATACTCCGCTGAGACATGCTTGATTGAATTTAATCAAGGAAAAAAAAAAGGACCACAACATCCATAGGAAACATCTCTATCAAGTTGTAAATGAAGAAAGTTAGGCAATTAACGGCTTGACTTTGGAGCCCTTCTCACATCGACATGCATGTATGCACCTCCAGTTAACATCAGTAACGTCACTGCTTCTGTTCCTATGCAATTCAATTGAATCTCAGTTAGGTTGACCTTTTTCGTTACAAAAAGGAGAGAATAAAGGGGCTCTCGAAGCACCAAACACATTAATTTGTACTATGTTGTGTGGTTTTCAAGTCATGAACTTAACAAGGTATTAGGGTGCTTGGAACAGTACCGTTCTTAGCCTCCAAGATCGGGACGCGTTATTGCGTTCTGGTCTGTTAGGTTGATGGGCTAGGAAGTATATTGATCTTCACACCTAATAAAATAATAGTTAAATTATTGTTAATATTTGTTACAAATTATTTTTTAGTCTCTGTTATTAAAGTTATGATATTTTTTTATCCCTCTTTTCACTTTGGAGTATTTTATTATCTTAATTCTTGTTATTTAAAATTATTTTTTTTCTCTCTTTCTCATTTAATTCAATAAATAAGATTGTTAGAGTTATTAATAAATATACATGACTTGATTAATTTTTTAAATTATTTTTAACTTGAATTATTTGTTTTAAATGGATTGGTAGATTTTATTT
>CAODLS010306996.1:0-15126 GCA_948243855.1 Flueggea neowawraea
TGTAAATCGGAATGATTAAAGGATCGGTAAATCCTAAAATCTGATTAGGTGAAAACCTTGGTTGAAAAACCAATTTGAAAAAATTGATTTGAGAATGGTTTCTGAAATAAATATTTCATTTGGAATTTGTGGATGTGTTTCTGAATAAATACTCTGTTAGGAGATATTTATGTTTTCGGAAATAAATACTTGATTTGTATACCTTTTGGTTTTACAATATTGCATATGTTTTTTGATATGAGATTTTGATTGGGGACACCTATGCTACGGGGTGGACGTAGCCTTTGGTATACCATTGCTAGATATGACTCAGCTATCGGGGTTGACGATAGCCATGTGTCCTGGCCCGACGCATGATTTGTTTATGGATTAGTGGCAGAGTCCACATATGAGTTGACCTTGATAAGTGGTAGAGTCCACGTATGATCTGATTTGACTTCGATCAGTGGCAAGAGTCCACGATCGATTATGATTATGTTTAGTCCCTTGTTAGCCCTAATGGGAAGGTCTGGTTTATACCAGATTTAATGAGTCTGTGTTGTTGCTCATTTTTCCGTAGTATATTATTATACTGTAGTCTGACGGGATATATCCTGCTGGAGCGCGTGGACTTCAATGCTCGCGGATGTACTTAGATCTTTTCTGTCTATTACAACCTTGAGACCCTTAGGGTGGACGGACTACTATTTTTGAGCCCCTAAGGCTATCACCTGTTAACCCTCCTAAGTCGAGTTTTCTTTGGACACTTGAGCTTGCTAGTTTATTTCGATCTGATCTAGTCAGAGCAGCTTTAATATAATACGGGAGTATGATCAGTGATCATCAGCTCTGTTTGGTTTACAAAACCTTTGTTATATGACTCTGTATGTATGCTTGCAGCATGCTTTATTCCTCCTTTTTCTAAACATATATATAATAAAATGGTCATTTTGCATGACTGTGTGTTTGCTATCAGTGCGAACGATTTTGAGCTGAATTTTTGATCTATTATCTGTATGTAGACGAGTGTGTACTACTAGTATATGTTGATATACGTGCATGTGGTATTTTCTAAAACATTTTTCAAAATTGTCTTTGTGAGACACGTATGAGGCATTCTGGAGTGTCATTCCTCACTGGGTTCTCACCCCCTTCTTTCTATTTTGTCCCTGTTTATTTCTATCTTGTAGGTTATTTTGTTGGCTGCGATCTTTGGCAACCCAGCATCCGGTGAGGTATTCTGAAGTGGTGGATATGCCCTTTTGTTCGGGCCCTTTTGTTATTTTGTAGTAGCTCTACACCCGGAACTTGTGGGTGTACGATTTTATTTTGCTATTTCTGAGTTTTATAAGTTTTATACTATTTGTAAAATAGTTATCATTATTATTCTATTATGAAAATTTATGTTCTAAGAAATTTGAATTTCTTTAATTTATCCGTACTAACTGATTCTAATTAATCTTAAACGATTTTAAATTTGTTCGTTATAGTTTTGAATGTGAATTCTGTCTTTGAAGTTTGTACGGGATGGACCGGATTTCCACAGACGGTTCGCCTCATATGCCGGTTATGGCCCCAAGAATGGGTCGTGACACCTACAATTGTAAAGTAGACCCACGCATTCAAAGACATCATTGTCCTAGATTTGAGACTTTAGAGCGGAAGGTATAAGTTTAGGTTAAATGTGCCTACTAAAGTGAGGCTTCTCTGGAAAAAAAAAAAAACTCCATTACCTCAAATTACAAATCTAACTTTGGAAATTTGAATTAATCACAAAAAATAATAAATTTATTACCTTTATAAAACTCATTAACTGCTTGTAATAATTATTTTCAAATTATTTCATATATTTTTTAACTTTTTCATCTTGCATTAAAATAAAATTTGATAATTTCTCAAAATATTTTAAGAACTAAATTATTAAAAATCTAAGAACTTTCAATTCCCTAAATTTGAATTTTAATAAATTTTTGTACTTTTTAAATCTTTTTCTAATTTATACTGCTAGATTTTTAACTTCATCAAAGTATTAGTAGGATAAATTCAAAATCTTGAGATTCATCAAACTAAAAAATGTTATAGTATAAATTTATTCCCTTTTGTTTCAAAGAGTATGCATATTCTTACGTTTTGTCCTTTAAAAGATACTTGAAAAGGTTGAGGAGAGAAAAATATTTATAAGTGATCTTTAGTCTTGGTCTTAGTTGATGTGGGATTATAGTACTACCATAGACTATAGACCATATCTTCCGATGATCATTGAACCTTTCCCTGCCAAAAAAAACAGAGGTTCTATTTGTTTAGGCTTGTCTGTTATAGATTCGATCTCTCGCGATTTTGTCTTAAAAAAAGCGCTCTAATGGATTGAGAGAAGAATATGATTATAAGTAACTATTGGTCTCAACTCTTAATCAACACGAGATTGTTGTCAATAATGTATAGAAATTCATGTAAACTTTGGGCAAAAATAGTTAGAAATGTGATAATCTTAAAAGGCAAGTCAAAATTGATAGAAAATGTTTGAAGGTTGAGTTTAAACTAATATTGTTAAAAGTTTGGGCTAAAATTGACAGAATTGTTATAAAAGTAATCGCAGATTAAAAATATAGTCTTATAATTTTTTGTGAATGTCTAACATATATATTCCTTTAAAAATAGATGAAAAGATATTAGTTGAAAAAGACAATAGCGAACTCCTAGGCAGAGGACAAGATTGCATTGTCAAAGCTAATAAAGAAAAAAATTTGGACATATCATGGGCAAGATTTTTATACTCGACTGGTCATATGTCAAGTCGGGACTATGCCAAGAACTTATAACAGTAGGTTTTGAAGGTTTGGTGATGGCATTACACTTAACCAACAATACATATAATCACATTTCTTTAATCAACTTTCTACTAAGTTAACATGCACGCCTGCATTCCAAACTAAAATTGCGTTGTTTTCATCATCTCTTTCCCATTTTCATCAGACAAGCTCAACTTCGCAGGTATAACATAATTCTAGTTATGTCTCTTTTTGATTAGTTCTTCACAGAATTGATTAAAGGTCATGTTTTTTTAATTAATTTAGTCCTTTTTGTTCCTATTAATGCCAAAAACTATTACACAATGCTTTTCATTCGTTCAATTTTCCAAGCATCTTTTAAAGGTTTGCAAGAGTATGATCAAAATCAACAAATTTTTCTTTCGATATAAAGAATTAAAGAAGTTGAAATTCAGGACTTTTCTCTTTATAACAGGATGGAGTCAAACGAACTGATCATTGAAGTGGAGAAAATATCAACTTGTCTGGAAGAGGAGTTGAGGATATTGAATCCTTCATCCAGCACCGAGTGTTGCATCTACAGAGTTCCAAAACGACTACGACAATTAAACCAAAAGGTTTACACACCTCAATTAGTGTCCATTGGCCCTATTCACTATGGAAGAAAAAGCTGAAAACAATGGAGGAAAGCAAAATGAGGTACTTGATGGAATTTCTCAATCTTAGCACTCCAAACATGGCGGATTATGTTAAGATTGTAAAGGAGAATGAGTTGAAATTTGCGAAATTTTTACGTAGAAACCATTCAACATAGCAGTGAGGAGTATGTGAAAACCATGTTGGTTGATGCAGCCTTCGTCATCATAGTCTTAATAAAGGTTTTCCTTAAGTCCAAAGACGGGTTCATCATTGATGAAGGTGATCGTTTGTTTCAAAAACAGAAACTGATCGATGAAGTGAGGTATGATGTGTTGTTGCTTGAAAATCAGATTCCATTCTTTATCTTGGAAGACTTGTTTAAGTTATCCAACATACAAGAATGTCTTTCAAACCAATTTGATCTATCCCACACACCTGAATTTCGTAACCGGCACGCTTTGACCAAGCTTGCTCTTAATTTCTTCATAAAGGCTCGAATTAAAGACGATGTTTTGGACCTAACCGATTCAACAAAAGTTGCACATCTACTTGGATTGTTGAGAGCATGTTATGCATAACCAATGTGGAGTTCTCAAACACAGATGAAGAATTTCAGGACCGTAAATGCGCCAAGCATCAAGACGATCTACAAAGCCGGAGTCAAGTTCAAACCCGGATCAATCGCGAACTTGTTTGACATAAACTTCCGGAAGGGAGTGCTGAACATTCCAGTTCTAAAGATAGAAGATTCTACCGAACTGTTATTTCGGAACCTGCACGCGTACGAGCAGTGTCACTGCTCTCGGCAGAACTTCGGTGACTACTTCACCGTCATGTTGCAACTGATCAAGTCTCCGAAGGACACAATGTTGCTTGTTGAGAATGAAATCATTGAGACTTGGGCAAGCAATTTTGATCAAATAACGACGTTGTTTCATGATCTAGACCGAGGAAATCTCATCGATGTTGATAATTTCTGCTACTCTGACCTCATCGACGAACTGAAAGCATATTGTGCAACGCCTTGGCCTACTTGGAAGGCGACTCTGAAGCAAGATTATTTCAAGACTTCATGGGCTACATTCTCGATTGTAGCTGCGGTCGTTCTTCTTATACTCACTGTCGTTGAAACCATATGTTCCATCATACGAGTGAAACAAGGGTAGTTAGTAAATACCAAGTGGTATTTGTTTTATGGTAGATTAGCACGACTTCCGTGCGATGCAGTAGAAATTTTTAAGCAACTAAGTTTTTTTATTAATTAAAATTAAAATATTTTTGATAATTTAGTGCATTTTTCATATTGCGACTATATGTTTTGAAAAACATTTTTATATACAACATTATTTGTAGAATTGCATGAATTATCTTCCTCATCACAGATAACAGTCTTCCACTCAGCTATTTTCACCTCAAAATCACCACATGTATTTGACCATGATAAAAAAAATAGGTTAGGAGAGATAAAGACTGATATGACAAAAAATAGTTTAATGTATTTTTCCCATGAAAATTTGTCATTTGATCTTTTATGTATTTTTTAGTTTTTTTAACAATAATTGTTTTAGAGATTGGGGGGAGGGGGAGGGGTTTAAAATATGCTCGAAAACTTAAAACATATCAAGAAAAATGGTCGAAAGGTTTATTAAATAAATTAATTATTTATTGCATAATCAATAAAATTTCAGATGGTGAAAAAAGTAATTATTTAAACATATCAACAAAGCAAACAATTAATATTCTACAAACTAAAACAATACATTCATTTCTAGTCGAATTTTTAACAATTTTAGTAACCAAAACACACTTTATGAGACAATCAATTTGATTGTGAATTTATTACTTCATAATACCCATTTTGGAAAATGCACTTCTTTTTGGCAATTAATCTTCATAACTATAAGAATATAACAATTTGTCAATTTTATAAAATAAAAATCATCTAACTTGAATTTTTTGCACATTTTTACCTATTTGATTCAAGATATATTTCACATCAAGGTTTATACTCGGAGTTTTTATTTATTTATTAATAATTTAATTTACTTATTCAAATCTTTGTGGCCTAAATATGTAATTGCAATGGAATTTTGTTCTAAAAAAGCTGAATTATTTTTATAGTTAAATTTTTTTATTGTTATTTTATTTATTATCTTATAGGTCGATTAACTGTTGTAAATCTTTAGTATGAACACATTTTTTATGTTATTTATATCAATTATAATTTAAAATTTTGTTTTTATAGTAATTGACATTTAACTTCTTGAGAGACTTCGAAATAATGTCATGTGCTTATAGAATTTTTAGATTAACTTCATAATTTTTTTGTTCTCTTTATTGTTGCTTTCTTCATTTATTTTTGTGATTTTTTTTAATGGATCAAACGATTTATGGATATTGTTTGGGCTATTTCAATGTTTTGTTATAAAATTAATAAGTTTCTGTTGTCTTTCTTTTTTATTTTGAAATCATATAATAGTTAAAAATATATAAATATTCTTTTTTTATTATATAAATTATTTGAATTGAGGATTGCTTTTCATTAAAATATAAAAATTATAAATTTTGATTTATAAATTTTTAACAAATAGTTTATTTATGAATTATAATTTTTATAAATATAATAAATTTTTCATATTAAAAATTCATAGCATTTAATCAATTTATATGGTAATAATTGAAATAATAATGACAATATTTTAGTAATGAAGTGCCACATGTCAAACTTTTAACTAATATATATGTCACATATCAACTTCTTAACCTATGTATTTCATTTTATATTAATATATAGATTACAGTAGCGGATTGTTAGGGCTATAAATGAGTCGAGTCATTCAGCGTTCGGTTTGATAAAAACTTGTTCGTGTCTCATCTTGTTAATAAACGAACTGAGTTTAAACAAGATTTTAAACTCGAATTAATAAACTAGTCAAACTTGAATACCTAAATCTCGGTTCTAAAAGCTCGCGAACATGCTCGTTTGTTTATTCATGAATAAGCTTGTGAACAAACTCGTTTGTAGTCTCATTTATATATATGTGTGTATTTATATATGTGTTAAACTAAATCTACACTTATATATATATATATATATATATGGAAAACCAAAAAAGAAAAAATCTCTTATACCCTTAAGTAATTGAAACTTTTGTTTATGTCAAAAACACCCTTATTAAACTAAATACCATGGTAAATTAATACGGCACATAACCATTGTCGCATGGAGACAATTTTAGATTCACCTAATTAGAGAACTAATGAATTAATTGTAATAGGAAAGTATTTTTAGCCGTAATAGCATAGTATTAGGAACTCTTTTATTTACTATGCATATTGAATTATAATTCTGATATAATGTTAATTCAAAAAATTTATACTAAACGTACATAACCGGAGTGGCATGAAGACAATTTTAGATTCACCTAATTAGAGAACTAATAAACCAATTGTATTAGAAAGTATTTTCAGTTTTAATTGCAAAATGTTAAGAAAAATTCAAACATCTATATCTATATTAAAAAGCACAAATACTGAAAAACAAAAAATATATAGTTAAAAATACTCTTAATATTATCCAAAAAATATCCTTAAAATAATTATAAAATAATTATAATATCTAAAAAAATAGCCTTAAAAAATTACAGATAAAATTCACACCTCATAAATTTCCAAAACAATAGCCAAAAAAATAGCTAATACATTAATTATATTTTATTACGTAAAAAAAAATTCGGTTGATCAAAACCATCAAAAGAATAATAGTGGCCTTATCATTCTGGAGGCAAAAAGATGTGGCATTTTACGGTTGATTAGAAAAATGGCCTTACTATTAGAAAAGTTTTTATTTCTTTAACACAGGTTAAAGACCACGACAACAAAGGAAAAGGAAAATATATTCTTCAAATTACTCTGCAGAAGAAATTGAAATTATGATATATAATACATAAATCTATAAAACTAGAGGTTGAAAATGTTTTCCAAGAAAAAATTAAATATATAAAAAAAGGAGGGATCCATTTACTCCATAAAAAAAACAATAAAGAAGTATAATGACAATGCTCATATTGTAATATATCACCGTTTCTGACCAATTTTCTGTAGCGTCTTGTTCAATTCCGATTTGACTCCAATTAATTTTGATTCAAATCTTTGATATTTTCAGGATGGAATAATGCTTTGGAGTGTTTAAAATCTTTGGATGTCAATGGAATTCGTTTGGATGGAGTGGGAGAAGCCGATTCATGAAAATTCAGCCCCTGAAATGCCCATCGGCCCCCTGAAACCTACATCTGTCCAATCCAGGGAGCGAGACGCGCATCTATCATGTTGAAATGCACGTCTCAGCTCAGCTGGGTCACGAGACCCACATCTAATGCGCGAAACATGTGTCTCTCACCTTTTGACCTACTTCGTTTATAAAACCCCAAACCCTGATTTCCCTTTGGCTTCACTCATTTTCTTCACACTTTTTCACCGCAAGTCCGTCCATTTTCAGTTCTCATTGCCCTCCATCGGTTCCTTTGACATTCTTAAGGTAAGAACACTCATTTTACTCCTCTCTTTCATCAATTTCTTGCATTTTTATGTGGGTTTTTGTTGGGTGGTAATAAGTGACGGGTTTGTGTTTGTTTTGAGTTAGGGTTTGGATTTGGCTTGAATCTAGCAAAATTTTGGTTGGATTTAAGTTAGATTATGGTAGAACATGCTTGAATGAAGCTAGAAATGTATAGATTTGGCTTGGATTTTGTTGTTGGTGAATGTATGTTGATGTTGGAACTTGGGTGACAGTTTTTGAGCTATAACTTGGTTTTGAACAATTTTTTCATTTGATTTAAGTTAGTTTCTAATAGACTATGGTGGAATGAACTTGATTATGTATGGGTTTTGGTTTGGAATCAAGAATGGAAGGTGTTGTGTTGACTTGGTTAAGGTTTGGTGTAGGAAAGTTGGGATTTTTTATGAATTTTTGTTTGTTGGGTGTAATTCGTTGTTGATGCATGTCTTTAGGTATGATTTGAGGAAATGTGGGTGGATTTGGAAGTCGGGTTTCGAGCGGTTTGGATTTTGGGTTGATTTGGTACCGAATGGACCAAACTATAAATTTGAATTTGGGTATAATTTTCGATAAGAGTGTTAGATAATCGATCATAATAGGGATTTCGACACCGATGGGGGTTTGGATTGCATTCTACATTTGCATACTTATCAGTTAAGCCACAGTACCAGTACCGCATTTAACTGTGATATGATTTGTTTGCTTTCTGTTTTGTCTGATTCTATTATATATCTGTTTTTAGTCTCGTCTAATATTCGAGGTGACCAGCCATCTACCAGTGGTCCGTGACCTAGATTTCTACAGCTAGGCGTCCAAGTGAGTGAGATATCTTCTTTAGATACATAAGCTATGTTTTTTCCAAACTTTATATGTTTTTTATGTGCTCAGAGATACCATGTAATTCGGACTAAGTAAAAGTTTGGTAATTATAAAATTGACTTACATGAAATATGTGATAAGAATTTGTGCTTACAACATGTATATATATAGATATAAAATATGTTTAGCAATAAGATCTGTAATATTTATAAATTCTATGTACTTGTCTGTATAAGAAAATCGGTGGTCTACCTATTATAAGATATGATATGAATAATATTTGCTTTGCATGCGTGCCTGTATGATAAAGTATCTGTTCAGAATATTTCGATAAGATATGAATAATTATGTATATATGTATATATATGTGTATTCAGTAAATCCCTCTGAAAGGATTCTATATGTTAAAATAAAATATTTCTGTATACTATTATGACTCGGGACACCTTAGCTACGGGGGATTGCGTAGCCTTGAGTATACCAATGCTTAGGAAGGCTTTGTTACCAAGGTTGGTGGTAACCCATGTGTCCAACGCAAACACACGTGATCAGTTTTCAAGTGGTAGTAGTCCACAATTCAATTATATCAGTTTGTAGTGGCAGAGTCCACAATCAATTAGTTAGTTAGGATTTATTATCAGTTCAGCTCAGTCCCGTGTCTATATTATTATGATATACTCTGCTAAATATTTGGACTCAGTAAAATTTTGGAGGATTGCGTTGTTGCTCATTCTCCCGTAGTATATTGTTCTATCATCTGACGAGGTACATCTTGCTAGAGCCCTTGGACTGTAATGCTCGCATATGTACTTGGGGTCAATTATGTTCGTTACAACTTTGAGACCCCTAAGGTGATGGGTACTGTTTAGAGCCCCTAAAACTGTTAGCCTTCCTGAGTCAGGTACTATTTGGACTCTTGAGGTTGCTAGTTTATTTCTGAACTAATCTAGTCCAATTCTAATATAATACAGATGTATGATCAGTGATTATTAGATACGTTATGTCTGACAAAGATAATAAGATAAGTAATAAGATAAGTAGATATTAAATTCAACATAATTTGTATAGTATGGAATTGCATGAATGTATGTTGTCTTCTATCGGTATGAAAGGTTTTCGAAACGAATTTATGAACTTATACTAGTGTGTATATGAGTGTATACCTATAGTACATAAATATATACGTGCATGTGGTATTTTTTGAAAATATTTTCAAAACCGTTGTATAAGGTCCTAGAGGCATTCTAGAGTTGGTATCCCTCACTGAGTTTACTCACCCCCTTCCCTTAACAATTTTCAAGTATTCATTTTGAATTTAGTATCCGTTCATCATTTTGATCTCAGTGAGACTTCATTATTTTGGTCAGTTGGCACTTTTTTGATCAGGCTTTGTTTTGGGTTAGATGCTCCACACTGATAGTCTGTGGGTTATAGTTCTGTATTTGATAATATAATGTTTTGAAATGATTTTACTTATAAAATACTTATTTTATATTTGATGATATATTTATTTATATTATTAATGAAATCTGGACTTTATTTGTTATTGTTTAATAATTGTTCTGGAATAAGTTAGGTAGAATGTCTGATTCTCCAAGGCTTGTGCGAAATGGGTCGGCCCTCTGTTCGGTTCGTCTTGTAGTACGCCGGTCATGGTTTGATTTCAAGTCATGACAAAAGTGGTATCAGAGCATTATGTTTCATAACTCTAGGTCTGTTGTGGAGCTTAGGTATTTTTGATCGAGCCAGTGTGTTTTGTCTCTATATATCCTTCTGAGTATCACTTTGGTACTGTGGCAATCATTTGCATTCTAATCTCTTCATTGCATATGTGCTCTGTTGTCTGATAGGTTGATAGGTATGGATCAACATTCTAAGACATTAGTTAGGGTCGCCGAGGCCACCGATAACTTAGTAGCAGATCAGAGTGATTCACTTACTCGTCTGGTGGTTCACGCATCACCTCTTCAACAACCAACTCAGCCTATGATTCAGACGGATGTTCTGGAGCACGTTTTCCAGCATCTCGACCAAATTGAAACAACTCTTGAAGATGCGAGTACGAGATCCCATGAATGGTCTCGTAGGATGAGCCAAATTAAGGAGGCAGTGAATGGTCACCAGGGCCAAGATCTGTGCAATAGGTTTGGGAAGAGGCGTGAGTCCTCCAATGGAGGTACTCGCCAGGGAAAAATTTCACCTTACAGTAAGTGTGGGAAGAGACACCCTAGACTATGCAACAAGGTTATAAGAAACGCCTTTTTCTACTATCAGCCAGGACACAATATATCAAAGTGTCCCTGCAAGCTTGCTTTTAGGTCTGAGGGAAAGCGTTCAGAGAGTGGAGGATTGAGTACTACCGACACCGGGCAGAGTAGTGCAACCCAAAGAGGCCCGCCTCTAGTCCTTCAGTCGACTTGTCAGGAGGTTCAAACCTCCGATGCAACAAAGACTAGTACACCATCTATCCCTAAACTTCTGCACATATTTTATCCAATTATGGTACCTTCCTGAATTTCTGCATATCTCTGTGTATATATCTCTTTAGACTCTTGCATGCTTCTGTATACATTCCTTTGAATTTCAGCATATGCCCCTTGAACTTTTGTATACTTCTGCGTACTTTAGCATACCTCCTTTTGAACTTCTATGAATTTTTGTATATTTTTGCATGAATCCCTTGAACTCCTGTGTATTCCTACAAACATCCATTTGGACTTTTACATACATTCCATTCAATTCAGGTACCCTATCTTTGCTTGTTGTATAAGTTCTTATCAGACACTAGTTAATGGTGTTTTCTTAGAGCAAATTTGTCCAAGATTCTTTGACCTTAAGTAGTGAGATTTTAGTTGATTCGTCGGTGCAAGAAGTGTTTGGTGTATTTTCTGAGAATGGGTGATGTAGTTGATAAGTTATTATGAATGTGGTGGATATTTAAGATTGATGTGACATCAGAGTATCATCAGTTGAGGAATTAAGGTGAAGACATTCTTAAGATCATTTTTCAAACTAGGTGTGGTCAAGATATAATTGGTGATGTTGTTTAGCATTGCTTTAGCGAAATTTCATAATTTGATGAATAAGGTGTTCAGAATGGATTTGAATTAGTATGTTTGGTATTTCAATGATGACATCTTCGAGAATTCGAGGAGTAGAGAGAGAAGCATTTGATTAGTTAGTAAATGAAAAATAACTAATAAGAGTGATTTAAGGTTTGTATCTAGAGACAAAAATGGTAAAACGAGACTGTAAAGTGCAGGGGGGCTTAATGATATTACTGAGTATAAAATGTTTGAGGACTTGGAGGATTTGATCGGTAATGGTTGATGATAGATTTATAAGTTATTTTTACGTGATGAATTGGAGTTAAAATCGTTGAGATCTGGGTTTAGATTTCATGAATTGTACATTAATCAGTGTTATCAAAATAAAAGTGTTCCAAGTAGAGGCAATGGATCCTTATATACATATTGTTTGTTAATTTGAAGGGATTTAATAATCAGTGTTTAGGAGTTTATCAAATTGATGAGGAAATGAAAATAAGGTAGATTTCATAGTCTATTGATTTTAAAGATATCTGACTTATGGTGAATAGAGATTAATATTTGATACACAGTATATGGAGGTCATTGTATGATATACTAATGAAACATCCTAAGAAAAAGAATGATATGTAATCATTGAATTGCTGACAAATTGTTGGTCATTTCATTTGATTTCAGTTGTAACTAACAAATAGTGAGACCGTTGGTGTCAATTGTGGGTATAATCAGTTCAGTGGTTGGCAAAAACTTATTTGAGGTTAATGATTCTAGTAAGAGTTATGTAATGGATTGCATAAATATGATGACAATAGAAGAGTTATAAGTAAGACTTGAGGAGTTGATTTGAATTCGATTACAAATTGACTTTAGCGATAAAATGATTATAATTGGGGATGTGATTTGACTTTGATTATGAATTTAGGGAGTAACTTGCAAGTATGATTTGATTGAGTTGTCGAATTTAAATATTTGGTGGATGATTCCTTTGAGATACTTACGATATGTCTATTAGAAATTGTTTCCTTTATGGTGTTTTCTGGTGTTTGGTGATTATAGATAGGTTGGATTTGCAATTATGGTTTAAATTTTGATGATTTTGCTTAATGATGTCTTGCTTTGAGAATTAAATATTGTGCATCAATAAAATGTGAGAATTATGGTCAGTTCTCCGTGACTATTGTGTTGAGGTTCTGAGATATCTTTGGTTTGAAGGATTAGGCTTGATTATGACATCTCATGTTTTGTTCCTTAGGGAATATGTTCTATGTTGGGTATCAAAATTCATTAAGGTTAGACTGATTTGTTCTTGGTTGGGTGGTCAATGAGAGTTTGGATCAGTAGGGTTGGAGACTCAAGGACAAAATGAATCTTGTCATTAAAGCCTTACAAAGGCATGATTCTGGTAAGTTGAAGCATTGGTGTATGTGCTTATCTGTTATGTAGGAGCATAGTTAGTACTTAGTGCTTTCTGTACATCCATTTCTCAGCATTGTCCTTCTGCTTTGCATATGAATAAGTCAATACTTTCTATCTTTGCATTTGCATTATTTAGTACCTTTTTGTTTCTGCTTCTGCATATTCCGTACAACCTCTACATGTCTATATATTTGAACTTAAATGTGTTAGAACGTTAGTATATTCTTCGGGGATTAGTATGTTAGAGATTTTGGATCATGTTCTGATTTAGGAGACTTATGTTGAATTTTGATATTGTGTTATGAGAGTCTGATTGAATTGACGAATTGGGGTCATAATAGTGTTTAAAGTATCTTTGTAGTTCTTCTGATCTGATTTGTGTGTAAACTCAAGGACGAATTTCATTTAAGTGAGGAAGTATGTAATGTCTCGCCATTTCTGACCGATTTTCTGTAGTGTCCTGTTCAATTTCGATTTGACTCTGATCAATTTTGATTCAAATCTTTGATGTTTGAAGGATGGAAAATTTTTTTGGAGTGTTTAAAGTCTTTGGATGAAGATGGAATTCGTTTGGATGGAGTGAGAGAAGTCGATTTGTGAAAATTCAGCCCTTAAGATGCCCATCGACCCTCCTGAAATGTGCGTTTGTCCAATCCAGGGAGTGAGATGCACGTCTGTTATGCTGAAATGCGCATCTCAGATCAACTGGGTGACGAGACGTTCGCCTCTTGCCTTAAAAACACCCCAAAACGCTGCGTTTTGACCTACTTAGTTTATAAAATCCCAAACCCCGATTCCCCTTCGACTTCACTCATTTTCTTCACACCTTTTCACCTCAAATCCGTTTATTTTCAGTTCCCATTGCCCTCCATCCATTCCTTTGGCATTCTTAAGGTAAGAACACTCATTTTACTCCTCTCTTTCATCAATTTCTTACATTTTCATGTGGGTTTTTGTTGGGTGGTAATGGGTGACAGGTTTGTGTTTGTTTTGAGTTAGGGTTTGGATTTGGCTTGAATCTGGTGAAATGTACGTTGGATTTAAGTTAGATTATGGTAGAACTTGCTTGAATGAAGCTAGAAATGTATAGATTTGGCTTAGGTTTTGTTGTTGGTGCATGTATGTTGATGTTGGAATTTGGCTGTCACGACCCATTCCCGGGACCATGACCGGATTACGAGATGAACCGTCTATGGGAGCCCGACCCATCTCGCACAAGCCTCCATAGTACAGAACTTCTACCCAAATATCATAATTTAAAGAAATATGAAAAATAAATAAAAGTATAATCTTTGTTTATTAAAAACAAAACATATATAATATTAAGTGTGGAAATTTATTTCAAATTAAAACATTTGAAATTTCAGAAACATAAACACATCCCACAGGAACCCGGTGTTGAGCATCTAACAATTCATACAAATGGGCCCGGTCAAAAGGGCACTGACAGCAACATCAGAATCCCTCACTGAGCATCAAAAGCCAATGAACATAATTCCTCCAGAGTCACCTGCAAGATGATAATAACAGGGACAAAACAAACAAAGAAAAAGGGTCAAACCCTGTGAGTGAGGGACAACACTCCAGATCGCCTCATACGTGTCTCACAAAGCTGGTTTGAAAACCATTTGAAAACTAACACATGCGGTATACGACAGGTATACATATGTATACACCATATACATAGTATTGTTTTCACGAAAACATTTCGAAATCATTTGCATCCAAAGCAAACAACATGCACGAAATCCTTCTGGAACCAAACCAGAATCTTTGAAGAATCTTTTCAAACCTTATTAAAGTTGCCATGCTTTCCAAAATCAAAGCAAAACCTTTCAAAAACCGTTTTATCTTATCGGAGCTTTCAAAACAAAACCCTTTTAGGTTGTACTAAGTATTT
>CAODLS010307042.1:0-10278 GCA_948243855.1 Flueggea neowawraea
GAAAAATCCTTAAAAATTCGGAATATATCACACTCCTATTTTTTAGGAGTCTTTATTCTTGTATGACAATGATAGGAAATTCAGCACACTCCTATTTTTTAGGGATCTTAATCCTTGTATGACAAGGAATAAAATTTGGCACACAAATGCACATCTAATTAGTAGTCCTATTCTTGTATGACGAGGAAACCTTAATTAGGATGTAGCTTAATATGATTAGAAATTAATTTGACTCTCTTCTTGTACTAAAGGAGAAAACCAAAACCTAGTATGACTAGGAATGAATTCGGCCCTCTTTTTGTACAAAGGGGAAAACCAAATCCTAGTAGGGCAAGGAGAAGGGGAAATTCGGTTCATATGTGGTGTCTATCTAGGTCATCTCATATGCCTATAAATAGACGTGCACCCCTTGCCATTCATTCATCCCTTGGCCGAACTTGGGTGCTACAATTCAAAGAAAGAAAATAATTTTGTGAGCTTTAGAATAGTGATTCTAAAAGGGTGCTAGTAGACTGCAATCATTCCAAGGTAAGTTCGTTTGTGCGGATACCTATAGCCACGTTCGCGGAAAAGTAACGCGATTCCACAAAGGTGATTCGGGTTCTTGGTGCTAAGAGCTACACCAACGTTTCATACAACTGATCGATCGAGCCTTGGTGAAAGGTAAATCTTCCAACCTTAATTATATATGTTGATTTGCATGGGTCCTTGGGGGAATTCAAGGCATTAAATTGTTGTTATATCCGCTGCCATGTATGTACATGAATGTCATATTTTAGCCACGAATTCCAACATACTTGATTTGCATCTCAAAAGTACGTTGTTTAGTTTGAAAACTAGAATGATCAATCTTTGCGCAAGTTGTGTACGGTTCATGATTGGAATTGCTGAAGAACGAAATTGGCCGAGATGGGATAATTGAGGTTGTATGGACTAATTCTAACCAATAGTTAATTTGCATCTCAAATGTACGTCGCTTAGTTTGAAAACTAAAAGTTTCCTCTTTTGCACAAGATGTGTACGGTTCATGATCTTTGACCGAGATGTTATAATTGTGGTTGTGAGGCCTAATTCTAACCAATACTTCATCTACAGTGCAAAAGCACGTTCCTTGGTTTTAAAACTACAAGTTTCATTTTTTGCACAAGTTGTGTACGGTTCATGATCAAACAAAGATCTAAATTGGCCGAGATGGGATAATTGAGGTTGTGAGGCCTAATTCTAACAAATACATGATCTACAGAGCAAAATCACATCGCTTAGTTTTAAAACTACAAGGTTCCCATTTTGTACAAGTTATGTATGCTTCATGATTGGAAGCGTCAAAGATTGAAATTGGCTGACATGAGATAATTGAGGTTGTGAGGCCAAATTCTCACCAACACTTGATCTGCAGTGCAAAAGCAAGTAGCTTAGTTTGAAAACTACGAGTTTCGTTTTTTGCACAAGTTGTGTATGGGTCATGATCAGAAGCATCGTAGAATGAAATTAGCTGAGATGAGATCATTGAGGTTGTGACGCCTAAATCTAAGCAATACTTGATTTGTATCGTAAATGTACGTCGTTTATTTTGAAAACTAGAACGATCCATTTTTGCACATGTTGTGTACGGTTCATGGCCGAAAGCGTCAAAGATCGAAATTGGGCGAGATGGGGTAATTGAAGTTATGATGCCTAATTATAACCAATACTTGATCTATAGTGCAAAAGCATGTCGCTTAGTTTGAAAACTACATGTTTCCTTTTTTGTGCAAGTAGTGTACGGTCCATGATAGGAAGCATCAAAGGACGAAATTGACCGAGATGGGATAGTTGAGATTGTGAGCTAATGCAAACAATACTTGATTTGCATTGTAAAAGTACTTCGTTTAGTTTAAAAACTAGATCGACCCATATTTGCATAAGTTGTGTATGGTTCATGGTCGGAAGCGTCAAAGATCGAAAATGGCCGAGATGGGATATTTGAGATTTTTGAGGCCTAATTCTAACCAATACTTGATCTGCAGCGCAAAAGCACGTCGCTTAGTTTGAAAATTTGATGTTTTCTTTTATGCACAAGTTATGTACTGTTCATGATCAGAAGCGTCAAAGAATGAAATTGGCCGTGATGCGATAATTGAGGTTGTGTGGGCTAATTCTAATTAATACTTGATTTTGCTTTGCAAAAGTACGCGTTTAGTTTGGTAACTAGAACGATCCGTTTTTGAACAAGTTGTGCACGGTTCGTGATCGGAAGCGTCAATGATCTAAATTTGCCAAGATGGGATAATTGAGGTTATGAGGCCTAATTCTAACCAATACATGATCTGCAATGCAAAACCACATCACTTACTTTTTAAAGTACAAGTTTCCATTTTTGCACAAGTTATGTATGGTTCATGGTCGAAAGCGTCAAACATCAAAAATGGTCGAGACGGGATAATTGATGGTGTGAGGCCTAATTCTAACCAATACTTGATCCGCAGTGGAAAAGCAAGTCGCTTAGTTTGAAAACTACAAGTTTTGTTTTTTGCACAAGTTGTGTACGGTTCATGATCGGAAGTTTCAAAGGTCGAAATTGGCCGAGATAGGATAATTGAGATTGTGAGGCATATATCTAACCAATACTTGATATGCAGTGCAAAAGCACATCGCTTATTTTCAAAACTACATGTTTCCTTTTTTTGCACAAGTTGTGTACGATTCATGATCAGAAGCGTCAAAGGACTAAATTGGCCGCGATACGATAATTGAGGTTGTGAGGGCTAATTATAATTAATACTTGATTTGCTTTGCAAAAGTACGTCGTTTAGTTCAGAAACTAGAACGATCCGTTTTTGCCCAAGTTGTGACAGTTCATGATCAGAAGTGTCAAGGATCTAAATTTGCCAAGACGGGATAATTGAGGTTATGAGGCCTAATTCTAACCAATACATGATCAGCAATGCAAAGGCATGTCGCTTAGTTTTAAAAGTACAAGTTTCTATTTTTGCACAAGTTATGTACGGTGTATGGTTGAAAGCGTCAAACATCGAAAATGGCCGAGATGGAATAATTGAGGGTGTGAGGCCTAATTCTAACCAATACTTGACCTGCAGTGGAAAAACAACTCACTTAGTTTGAAGACTACAAGTTTTCTTTTTTGCACAATTGTGTACGGTTCATAATCGGAAGTGTCAAAGGTCGAAATTGTCCTAGATGGGATAATTGAGATTCTGAGGCCTAAATCTAACCAATACTTGATTTGCAGTCAAAAGTACATCGTTTAGTTTGAAAACTGGAACGACACTTTTTTGCGCAAGTTGTGTACGGTCCATGATCGGAAGCATCAAAGGTCAAAACTGTTTGAGATGGGATAATTGAGATTGTGAGCCTAATTCTAACAAATACTTGATTTCCATCGCAAAAGTACGTCGTTTAGTTTGAAAACTAGAAAGATCCTTTTTTGCGCAAGTTGTGTACCGTTCATGATTGGAAGTGTGAAACATCTAAATTGGCTGAGATGGGATAATTGAGCTTATGACACCTAATTCTAACCAATACATGATCTGCAATGCAAAAGCATGTCACTTTGTTTTAAAACTACAAATTTCCTTTTTTGAACATGTTGTGTACAATTCATGGTCAGAAGCGTAAAAGATCGAAAATGTCCTAGATTGAATAATTGAGGTCGTGAGGCCTAATTCTAAGCAATACTTGATCGGCAGTGCAAAATCACATGGCCTAGTTTGAAAACTACAAGTTTCCTTTTTTGAACAAGTTGTGTTCGGTTCATCGTCGGAAGTGTCAAAGATCAAAAATGGCCGAGATGGGATAATTGAGATTGTGAGGCCTAATTCTAACCAATGCTTGATATGCATCACAATAGTACATCGTTTAGCATGAAAACTAGAGCGATCATTTTTTGCGCAAGTTGTGTACGATTCATCGTCGACGGTCGAAATTGGTCGAGATTGGATAATTGAGGTTGTGAGGCCTTATTCTAACCAATACTTGATTTGCATCGTAATAGTACATCGCTCAGTTTGGAAGCTAGAAGGATCCTTTTTTACGGAAGTTGTGTACCGTTCATGATCGGAAGCGTCAAAGATCGAAATTGGCTGGGATGGGATAATTGAGGTTATGAGTCCTAATTCTAACCAATACTGATCTGCAGCAGGAAAGTACGTCGCATAGTTTTAAATCTACAAGTTTTCTTTTTTAAACAAGTTGTGTACGGTTAATGATTGGAAACCTCAAAGAATGAAATTGGCTAAGATGGGACAATTGAGGTTGTGTGGTCTAATTCTAACCAATAGTTGACTTGCATCTCAAATGTACGTAGGTTTATTTGAAAACTACAAGTTTCATTTTTTTCACAAGTTGTGTGCGGTTCATGATCAGAAGGGTCAAAGATTAGAATTGGCCAAGATGGGATAATTGAGGTTGTGAGGTCTAATTCTAACCAACACTTGATTTTCAAAACTACGTCGTTTAGTTTGAAAACTAGAACGATCCCTTTTCGCGCAAGTTGTGTAAGGTTTCATGGTGTGAAGCATCAAAGATAGAAAATGGCCGAGATGGGATAATTGAGGTTGTGAGACGTAATTCTAACCAAGTTTGAAAACTACAAGTATCCTTTTTTGCACAAGTTTTGTATGGTTTGTGGTCGGAAGCGTAAAAGATAAAAAAATGGCCGAGATGGGATAGTTGAGGTTGTGAGTCCTAATTCGAACAAATACTTGATCTGTCGTGCGAAAGCATGTCGTTTAGTTTGAAAACTACAAGTTTCCTTTTCGCAAAAGTTGTGTACGGTTCATGATCGGAAGCGTCAAAGGTTGATATTGGTCAAGTCTGGACAATTGAGATTGTGAGGCCTAATTCTAACCAATATTTGATTTGCAGTGCAAAAGGTCATCATTTAGTTTTAAAACTAGAACGACCATTTTTTGTGCAAGTTGTATACGGTCCATGATCGAAAGCATGAAATGTCGAAATTGGCCGAGCTGGGATAATTGCGATTGTGAGCTAATTCTAACCAATGCTTGATTTGCATTGCAAAAGCACGTGATTTAGTTTGAAAAATAGAAAGATCCTTTTTTTGTGTAAGTTGTTACGGTTCATGACGGGAAGCGTCTAGGATCGAAATTGGACGAGGTAGGATAATTATGGTAGTGAGGCCTAATTCTAACCAATACATGATTTGCAGCACAAAAGCACGTAGCTTAATTCGAAAACTACAAGTTTCCTTTTTTGCACAAGATGTGTACGGTTCATGATCAGAATCGTCAATGGTCGAAATTGGCCGAGATGGGATAATTGGTATTGTGAGGCCGAATTCTAACCAACACTTAATTTACAGTGCAAAAGTATGTCATTTAGTTTGAATAGTAGAACGATCCTTTTTTGTGCAAGTTGTGTACGTTTAATGATCAGAAGCGTCAGCGGTCAAAAATGGACAAGATGGGATAATTGAGATTGTGATGTCTGATTCTAACCTATACTTGATTTGCATCGTAAAAGTATGTCGTTTAGTTTGAAAACTTGAACGATCCTTTTTTATGAAAGTTGTGTACGGTTCATGATCGGAAGCGTCAAATGTTGAAATTGGCTGAGGTGGGATAGTTCAGATTGTCAAATAATTCTAACCAATACTTGATTTACGTCATAAAACCATGTTGTTTAGTTTGAACACTAAAATGATCTTTTTTACGCAAGTTGTGTACGGTTGATGATCGAAAGCGTCGAAGTTCGAAATTGGCCGAGGTGCCATAATTGAGGTTGTGACAGCTAATTCTAACCAATATTTGATTTGCTTCGCAAATGTACGTCGTTTAATTTGAAAACTAGAATGATCATTTTTTGCTCAAGTTGTGTACGGTTCATTGTCGGAACCTTCAAAGATCGAAAATGGCCGAGATGGGATGATTGAGGTTGTGAGGCCTTATTCTAATCAATACTTGATATGTGGTGCAAAAGCACGTCGCTTAGTTTGAAAACTAGAACGATCCTTTTTGGCACAAGTTGTGTATGGCTGATGATCAGAAGCGTCAAAGGACGAAATTGGAGGAGATGGGATAATTGAGGTTGTGAGGCCTAATTCTAACCAATACTTATTTCGCAGTTCAAAATTACACTGTTCAGTTTGAAACTAGATCGATCCTTTTTTGTGCAAGATGTGTACGGTTGGTGATCAGAAGCGCCACACATCAAAATTGGCCGAGACGGGATAATTGAGGTTATGAGTCCTAATTCTAACCAATACTTGATTTACATGGCAAAAGTATGTCGTTTAGATTGAAAACCAGAATGATCATTTTTTGCGCAAATTGTGTATGGTTCATGGTTAGAAGCGTCAAAGATCGAAATTGGCAAAGATGGGATAATTGAGGTTGTGAGTCCTAATTCTAACCAATACTTGATTTGCATCCCAAATGTACGTCGTTTATTTTGAAAACTATAACGAACCTTTTTACGTAAGTTGTGTAGTATACATTATGGGAAGCGTCAAAGGTTGAATTTGGCCGAGATGGGATAACTGAGGTTGTGAGTCCTAATTCTAACCAACACTTGATTGGTAGAGTAAAAGTACGTCATTTTGTTTGAAAACTAGAACGATCCTTTTTTTGTGCATGTTGTGTATGGTTGATGATCAGAAGCGTCAAAGGTCGAAATTGCAGAGATGGCATAATTGAGATTGGGAGGCCTAATTCTAACTAATACTTAATTCGCATGCAAAAGTACATCGTTGAGTTTGAAAACTAGAACGATCCTTTTTTTTGCAAGATTTGTACGGTTGGTGATCGGAAGTGTAACAGATCAAAATTGTCCGAGACGGGATAATTGAGGTTATGAGTTTTAATTCTAACCAATACTTTATTTGCATGGAAAAAGTAATTCGTTTAGATTGAAAACCATAACGAACATTTTTTGCGCAAGTTGTGACAGTTCATGATCGAAAGCGTCAAAGATCAAAATTGGTCGAGATAGGATAATTGAGGTTGTGAGGCCTAATTCTAACCAATACTTCTCTTGTAGTGCAATAGCACGTCGCTTAGTTTTAAAACTACACGTTTCCTATTTTCCCCAAGTTGTGTACGGTTCATGATCGGAACCGTCAAAGATCGAAATTGGCCGAGATGGGATAATTAAGGTTGTGTGGGCGAATTCTAACCAATACTTGATTTGCATTGAAAAGTACATCGTTTAGTTGAAAAACTAGAACAACCCTTTTTTGTGCAAGTCGTGTACAGTTCATGATTGGAAGTGTCAAAGGTCGAAATTGGCCGATATGGGATAATTGTGATTCTAAAGCGTAATTCTAACCCACACTTGATTTGTATTGCAAAAGTACGTCGTCTAGTTTTGAAAACTATAATAACCCTTTTTTGGGCAAGTTGTGTACGCTTCATGATCGGAAGCTTCAGAGATCAAAATTGGCCGAGATGGTATAATTTAGGTTGCAAGGCCTATCACGAACAAAAACATGATCTGCAGTGCAATAGTTGGTCACTTAGAATGAAAACTACAAGTTTCCTTTCTTGCGCAAGTTGTGTAGAGTTCATGATCGAAAGGGTGATAGATCGAAATTGACCGAGATGGAATAATTGAGGTTATGAAGTCTAATTCTAACCACTACCTGATTTGCAACGCAAATGTATGTCGTTTAGCTTGAAAACTATAATGACCTATTTTTTTGCAAGTTGTGTACGATTCGTGATCGAAAGCGTCAAATATCCAAATTGGCTAGAATGGGATAATTTAGGTTATATGGCCTAATTCTAACCAATACTTGATATGCAATGCAAAAGCACATTTCTTAGTTTTAAAACTACAAGTTTCCTTTTTTTCACAAGTTGTGTATGGTTCATAATCAGAATCGTCGAATATCAAAATTGGCCGAGATGGGATAATTGAGGTTGTGAGGCCTAATTCTAACAAATACTTGATTTACATCTCAGAACTACGTTGTTTAACTTGAAAACTAGAATGACCTGTTTTTGTGCAAGTTGTGTACGGTTCATAATCGAAAGCGTCAAAGATCGAAATTGTCCAAGATTCGATAATTGAATTGTGAGGACTAATTCTAACCAATAATTGATTTGCAGTGCAAAAGTACAGCGTTTAGTATGAAAACTAGAACGACCCTCTTTTGCGCAAGTTGTGTACGGTTCATGATTGGAGGCATCAATGATCGAAATTGGAAGATATGGGATGATTTTTATTCTGAAGCCTAATTCTAACCAATAATTGATCTGTAGTGCAATAGCAGGTCGTTTAGTTTCCTTTTTTGCACAAGTTGTGTACAGCTCATGATCGGAGGCGTCAATGATCGAAATTGGCTGAGATGGGATAATTGAGATTGTACGGTCAAATTCAAACCAATACTTGATCTGCAGTGCAATAGCACGTAGATTAGTTTGAAAACTACAAGTTTCCATTTTGCGCAATTTGTTTACAGTTCATGATAGACGAGACGGGATAATTGAGCTTGTGAGGCCTAATTCTAACCAATACTTCATTTGCATTGTAAAAGTACGTCGTTTACTTTGAAAACTATAACGACCTTTTTTTGAGCAAGTTGTGTACGGTTGATGATCAAAAACGTCAAAGATCAAAATTGGTCTAGATGGGATAATTGAGGTTGTCAGGTTGAATTTTAACCAATACTTGAATTGCATCGCAAAAGTACGTTGTTTAGTTTTAAAACTAAAATGATCATTTTTTAGGCAAGTTGTGTATGGTTCTTGGTCGGAAGTGTCAAAATTTAAAATTGGCCGAGATGGGTTAATTGAGGTTGTGAGGCTAATTCTAACCAATACTTCATTTTCAGTGCAAAAGTACATCATTTAGTTTGAAAACTAGAAAGACCCATTTTTGCACAAGTTGTGTACGGTTCATGATCAGAAGCGTCAAAGGTTGAAATTGGCAGAGATGGGATAATTGAGATTCTGAAGCTTAATTCAAACCAATACTTGATCTGCAGTGCAATACCAGGTCTCTTAGTTTGAAAACTACAAGTTTCATTTTTTGCAGAAGTTGTGCACAATTCATGATCAGAAGCGTCAAGGATCGAAATTGGCCGAGATGGGATAATTGAGTTTGTGAGGCCTAATTTTGACCAATACTTGATCTGTAGCACAATAGCACGTCGCTTAGTTTGAAAACTACAAGTTTCCTTTTTCGCACATGTTGTGTACGGTTCATGATCGGAAGAGTTAAAGATCGAAATTGGCGAAGATGGCATAATTGAGGTTGTGAGGCCTAATTCTAACTGATACTTGAATTGCATCGCAAAAGTACGTTGTTCAGTTTGAAAACTAAAATGATCATTTTCTATGCAAGTTGTGTACGGTTCATTGTTGGAAGCGCCAAACATAGAAATTGGCTGAGATGGGGGGATAATTGAGGTTGTGAGGGCTAAATCTTCCAATACTTAATTTGCATCACAAAGTATGTCGCTTAGTTTGAAAACTAGAACAACACTTTTTTGTGTTAACTATGTACGATTCATGATCGGAAGGGTCAAAGGTCGAAATTGACCGAGATGGGATAATTGAGGTTGTGAGGATTGCATCGCAAAAGTACGTTGTTCAGTTTTAAAACTAAAATGATCTTTTTTTGGCAAGTCGTGTGCAGTTCATGGTCAGAAGTGTCAAAAATCGAAATTGGCCGACATGGGATGATTGAGGTTGTGAGGGCTAATTCAAATCAATACTTGATTTGCATTGCAGAAGTACGTCGTTTAGTTTCAAAACTATAACGGCCCATTTTTGTGCAAGTTGTGTACGGTTCATGATCGGAAGCGTCAAAGATCAAAATTGGCCAAGAAGGGATAATTGAGGCAGTTAGTTCTAATTGAAACCACTACTTGATCTGCGGTGCAATAGCACGTCGCTTTGCTTGAAAGCTACAAGTTTCCTTTTCTGCACAAGTTGTGTACAGTTCATGATCGGAAGCGCCAAAGATTGAAATTGGCCAAGATGGTATAATTGAGGTCGTGAAGCATAATTCCAACCAATACTTTATTTGCATCCCAAAAGTACCTCGCTTAGCTTGTAAACTAGAATAACTATTTTTTTGCAAGTTGTGTACGATTCATGATTGAAAGCGTCTAGATCGAAATTGGTCGGAATGGGATAATTGAGGTTATGTGGCCTAATTCTAACCAATGCTTGATCTGTAACACCCATACCTATATAACATATATTTACATAACTCTGTAACATATAACAGCATTTGCATATATAACAACGATATTACAGCAAGTACAAGTTACCAACACAAATATGACTAAAGTATCAAAATTAGTTAAAATGT